>JASDQU011025886.1:2578-32127 GCA_032191745.1 Picea mariana
TCTATTTCCTTTTTATCAGCCAGTCGGGCCAGTTCTATTTCACCACTCACCTGACTCTTAGCGTTTTCTGCAGCCGAAGCTACTCTAGCTTCGAGAGTCTTGATCAGATGATTCTTTCTTTTGAGCTGGCTTTTTAACATCCCGACCTAGAATTGATTCGCCGACGCATACGCTCCTAGCGTACCTGCGATCTCTGTGGAGAATTCCTCATTCTTTTTGTTCTTTCCATCGGTCATCACTTTGAACTTTTTAGCAGTCGATCCTTCATCCTGGTAAACCTCCCTCTTCACAACTGCTTTCCTCTTTTTGTCAAAGAAGAACTTGTTTGGAGGAAGTTCTTCTTCTCTGATAGGCATTAGTTCTTCACCAAAAATCCATCCTTCTTCTATATTTCCTTGCGTTGACTGCAAGGGGGTGACCGAAGTGATGGGTTGCCCGATCTGCTTCGCTTCCTTTCCTGGTGTGACGACTGAGTCCTACTTCTTCGGAGGATCAGGTGTCTTCGTCTCAGTCTCTGGATTCTGGGTTTCTGGCGGGTCTGTGTTTTTTACTTCCACCTCCGAACTATGTTCCTTGGGTGGGTCCGTAGTCTCTCCTTCTTCTTTGGAATTATTCCCATGCTCCCCTTCCTATTGTTGTCCAAGGTTAGACCTTTGATCCTCAGAACCTTCCGCGTCTTTCTTTTTATCCTCAGAAATACCCAAACCTCCCAACACAGTGGGAAGGCTTCTTCGTCTATGTTCTAGGAATTTTAACACAGAGGCCATGTCTTCGGGTGCTAAAGATCGGATTCGAACTAGAACTTCCCCATAAGACCTCACCCCTTAGAAAATATCATCCGAGGGTGAACACTCGTGTTCGAATTTCTTCAGCCCACAATTTGCCAAATGGTTGCTTACAATTTTCTGAGGATCGTGTTTTTTATATTCAATGGAGACCAAACTCAGGTCTTCCAGGGCTGCAGCCTCGGCTTTAGCATGCCCAAAATCCAATAAAGAATAATAATTTAGCCGAACCGGGAAAAACGGCCATACCTTCTTCGAAGATGATTTGAGCTCTTTACTCACTCAACCAATCACTGTTTGTTGGGCAATCTCGCGACAGGCCAACTTGTCAGGGATGAACAGTGGTAGCGCAAGAGGGGGAACAACAGCTCTGAACACTCTGAAATTGGAAAACTCTGCTTCTACGTACCAGTTCGCGATACCACTCAGATTTGCAGCAATGCTATCCGAGATGCGAGGTGGCGAACGACCAAAAATGGTGATGTGTAGGGGCACCATCACCCAGTTGAAAATTTCATAAATAAATTTGTTTGCTTTATTTTCCCACAGTTTGTCGTGATACTCATGTACATGTTTTTCTAGGGCTAGATTCCAAGCCCAGTTCATCAAAGGGAACGGGGTTATGGAACATATTGCGTCCATGATATACGCGGACATGAAAAAAGAGGATGGTATTCCACTTTCTTTCTGCTCTAGGTATTCGGTGACCCAGTTGAACAAACTGTCTGAGAGTATCTTTGCCCAATTGAATGAGAAACCTTCTGCTACCCGAAATATGAGAGGTACCCACGCAATGTAGAAATGCGATGTATCCTCCTTTCCAAATATTCGGCATGTCATCATCGCCACATACATATATTGTGGCTCCAGCGAAGCAATTGAATAGATTCCCTGGTCATTTTCTCTGAATTTTGCGGAGCACGAAACCCAATCTTTTATCAAACCGGGCATGGTTTTGTCATATTCAGTGCATTCCTTCTTTTTTAATCCCTCCAGGAATTCAACATCATATGTGTATTCAGATGTTGCTGGGAGCTTGTACATGGTTTGGATATGCTCTGGTCTAAAAGTCCCGACCGTGGTCCGTTGGTCGTTTATGATAGTTCTGGTGGGGAGGTCTATGTGATCCAATGCCCATCGGACCATGTCATAATATGGGAGAAACCGTGGTCTGGTTGCAACCCAGTGCATTCCAGATTGAACAACTATCTTGTATTTAGTGTTTAGGTCGTCCTTTTCGTTATCATTGTCGTCGGAATCTGAATAATTCACCAACTCAGATTACAGAATATCTGAAACAAAAGACCAGCTAGGTATTGAGCCGCCAGTCCGAGGTGAAGTATCGGAGACATTTTCTGAACCCTGTGTTACAGTCTCGATGTTCGCCTTCGCAGCTTTCCGTGGAGCCATGGCTGAAACTTGAGTTTTCGCTCTTCTGCGATAGACCTGTGGATACATGCAGAAATTAGTTCACTCGGAGAAAGGTGAGCTCTGTGTGCTGATGAAAAATGTTTAAAATAAAATGAAACTCCCGTATATATTTGAAAACTTTGTACTATTTGAAATAAGTCTGTCAAATCGCAATTAGAAACAAATTTATTGCGTAAATCCGATCTTATTTATTCGTGGATTTACCCTAATTCTTCATTAATGTCATCAATGTTCGACGGCTTGACAGGCAATCGGGGTAAGGAGAGAAAGTATCTACCTTGTGAAATGTGCAAACCTCGATGCACGGGACGTATCTCGTTTTATTTTAAAATTTCAAATCTTAGCAACTTAAATAATTTCCTCGCCGTTCGCAGCATCGTGAATTTCCTTTTTACATTTTGACTCTTCAATTCGCGAGACTACGAGTGTCGATTTTATCTTAATTAACAGTAATCTTGATTTGGAGCATCCTTAATTATATAATTAATTTATTCGCCATATCGTGACTCGGAACTTCGAAGACAGATTTTTGGGAGAATGGTATGCCGAGTCGCGATACCGCGATGTGGCGATAATTAAGGCTCAAAATATGGGAAGAAAAACTTAGATTAGGCTACTAATTAATCTTGCTATAATCATGTCACAACCTCGTGAGTCAGGGTTTTAAGCGTCTTGACTTTATGAAAGAAAGTGTCGAGTGGCGAAGTGCCGAGAACCAAATTTAACCATGGTTGGTTTTTTTACCTTTAATCCTTGACCAAGGTTATCACAAAAATTATCGCGTTCTCGGCTCTCAGGGCTGTAGGAACAGAAACTTGGGTTTGACGAATGCCGAGGCGCAAAACCCCGACGAACTCTAATCATGGGTTAAAAAATTTACCCTAGTTAATGTCTTGGGTGGAAAATGAAAACGACTTCGCCGTTTCGTGAATCGAGACGTGTGAACTCAAGGGTTAAAGTATCCGACCTGTGAGACCCTGAAATAAAACAAAAGAGCGAACATACTTGCAAAAATGAATCTGTTTTGAAAGTGGAAAAGCATTGTTGTCCAAGCGATAAGATCTCAGAGTTTTAAGATCTCGGAAGGGAAAAGAAAATCAACTTTAAAATTCAAGTATCAAAAATTGAAAATTGTGCCAGGTAAAAACAAGGGCAGCTCCAACATAGGATCCAACTAGGGATCCCGCCTTCCTGCGAGGTGGGAATAATAGTAGACCAGGTGCCAAAATATTGGGTAAATGGAGTCACAAGCCAAATTAACAGAAAAAATTCAAGGAAAAAGATAGAAGGGAGGGAGAACTTCGTTTTGAACTTCAAGAAGTTTTTTCGAACTCATATACTCTTTCCAAACATAGCTGAAGTCACTTTCACAACTTTCCCTTTCTCACTACTAACTTTGGGGACACTTCAAGACAGTCGAAACGACCCTAGGATATTCAACAGATCTTGTGATTCTCAGCTTGCATTAAAGGAATGATATTATATAAGTTTAAAAAGGGAAGTCACGTCGGAATTTGGGGTAATGATCAAGTTTTAGAAAGCACTGGTTACTGAAGTAGATTGATATTTATGTATAACAGCTTTACAGATCTCTCAGACATTGCTTCACCGCTAGCGAGCCTGTTCAGTACCCCGGTGAAGTTGTCTAACCCCTTTTTTACTGAATTTCTTTTCACCACTTCGGAAAATATTTATGCGTTTAAACGCTAAGACGAGGGCAATCATTTCTGAATTTCCTTTCATCGTCTTCCTGGACTAGGTGGGGGAAATCATTTTTGAATTTCCTTTCACCACTTGTCTTATAATTTACTTTTAAAACACGAAGATGGGAGCAATCAGTTTATATCAGGGCTGAGATCTGTGTAATATTTTGTATCATAGGTCTGTCAACTCATTTTGATTACTCGGTATCAATCTTCCTTTGACCCTCACAAGACCGTCGTTCTTAAGGAGACAGGGGAACATAATAAAATTTTTAAGGGACATCATGTTCAACAAGCTTTGAATTTTTCGACGCTATTGAAAAACCTAGGAAAGTTAGGATCGCTATAATGTACCTTAGCATTAGCAGAAGATCAAGTAGTTGTGAAGACCAGCTTTCTTATTAAGCTCCGTTTCGAAATCCCTGAGGTTTAACGAAAAACGTTTACCCCTTCACAAGGACTCGCTAAAAGTTTGGCCCAGAGATAGACAGAAAACAAGGCAGCGATTCAAAGGCTTCATAAACAATAGGTCGCAGTAGTTTGGGACTGGTTTTCGAAGGTAATTTAGGAACAAAAATCATTACTGACTGTTTTTAAGTTTAAAGTATTCATTCAAATTCATTTATTTGAAGCCAAAAATAATCATGTTATATAACCTTTTATATTGCAATTTGAACAACGTTACCTTAGTTCGCTTAAACAGCCTTTCATGACTAGTATATTGAGAAATCTCACCTCTATCTTTTCTTTTCACTTTCTTTATGGCTATGAATTTTCTTATGTATCACCTGTTTTAAGTCGTTCTATTTCCAACACCGACCTGCACCTTATTTTTCCTGCTAGTTTCATTTGCGGCTGGAATCCTGTAAAAACAAATACAAATCTTATTGGAAATGTGTTGAGAGTTTAGGAAAGGAAATCAAAATTAAAAGTAAATGTTTGAACAAAATTTATTTATTTACAAAAATTTCATTTTATTTATTTATGTTTTTTTTTTTTTTGTCTGACGATTGTTACGTCATGTAGTGCTTTAGATAACGCCCGTTGACAGGGGCGCTGAGGACTTCTCCATCAATATTTTCCAGAAGAAAGGAATTTTTTGCTTATGGAGCCGAGACCCTGAATGGTCCATACCAAAGGTGATCAAATTTGCCATGCTTTGCGGCTTCTTCCCTTCTCTTATCCCATCTTAACACTAAGTCACCTGGGAGGAATTCTCTATCCTTTGCTTTTAGGTCGAATAGTGATTTCATATTGTCCTGGTACTTTTTCATTTTCTCATCAACCTCCACTCTATGTTGTTGAACCTCGATCAACTGGTTAATTCTCCTGGTTACATGATTTGGTTCTTCATTTTGATCCTGCCATAATTTCATCACTGGTAATGCTAGGTTTATAGGTAGAAAATCATATGTTCCATAGACCATTTGAAATGGCGAAATGTCGATAGAAATTTTAGTACTGATGCAGTTTTCCCACAATGCGTACTTCAAATGCGCATGCCAAGATCTTTTATTTTCATCCAGTATTTTCTTGATTATGTTTACCAAGCTCTTGTTGGATGATTCGGCCAGCCCGTTTCCCTGGGGATAATAAGCAGTGGAATGGACAAGAACAATATTGTACTTCTGACAGAAACTGATCATAGCCATGGACTTAAAAGCTTGGGCGTTTTCTGTAACAATCTTTCGGGGACACCCGAATCTTGACAATATATTATCTTCCAAGAAGTCGATCACTACCGAGTTTGTTTCCCGTTTGGTTGGAATGGCTTCCACCCACTTTGTAAAATAATCTATGGCTGTTAAGATCCACTTATGTTGAGCACTGGAATGGGGATTAATTTCCCCTATAAAATCTAGTCCCCATTGTTGGAATGGAGCTTCAGTTTTGACTGGAACGAGTGGTAGTGCAGGGAGTTTCTATTTACCAGCAAATATTTGACACCGGTCGTAGGTACGCACTTTGGCATTGACATCCAAAAATAGTTTCAGCCAATAGTATCCGGCCCTCAAAATCTTGTAAGCTGTGTCTCTCCATGCATGGTGTCCTCTGCATACCCCTTCATGAAATTCTTCTATAACTTGTGAAGTTTCAGATTCAACCAAACAAACTAGTAAGAATCCGAGTGGATCCTTCCAGTAAAGCTGGTTTTCGGCGATGCAATATTTTACAACATGAAGTTTTAAGGTTCTGCATTTGGCTGGCGATAGTCCGTCTAGACATCTCAAGTTTAACAAGTAGAACACTATGTCTTTATACCAACCTGACGACATGAATTTTTCTTCGACCTTTCTTGAAACTGTTTGGTCATCCGGCTCTTGCGAGCGTGTGTCTCCGTCTTCCTCTTGAAAGCAATTGATATCAAGAGCTCTAAGATTCAACTCAGCCAAGAGTTTGGCCAGACACTGCCCCTTTATCAACTTAGTCGGCTTGACTTCCAGATCAAATTCTTGTATCTTAGCGAGCCAGTGCCCTCGTTTTCCATCACTATCAGGCTGTACCAGTATATATTTCACAGCACTGGTTGGCACGTATGCAATAATTTTCGAATGCAATACATAGGTTCTGAATGCTTTTAGAGCTTTTACCATTGCGTACGCCTGTTTTTCCATTATTTCATACTTTAGTTCGGCGTCTCTAAGGCTCTTGCTAAAAAACGTGATTGGTCGTTCGAAGCCTTCATCATCCTTTTGCAGCAACATCACGGCGATAGTGTGCTCAGAAGCAAACGAGAAGATGAGGAAATCTTTCAAGTAATCTGGGCTTGCTAACACAGGTGCCTCGTTGATGACTTTTTTAATATGCGCGAACGACGCTTTAGCCTCGGTCGTCCAATTTACTCTGTTGTCTTTCTTCAGCATTCCTGTGATCAATTTGACAATCTCAGCAAAATTTGGTATAAACCTTCGTAAAAAAATTATTGTACCTAAGAAAGATTGAATTTCTTTTACGTTTCTAGGAATACTGATAGTTTCTATTGCTTCAATCCTCTTAGGATCAATTCTGATCCCATCTTTAGATACGATATGCCATAGAAGCTTACCTTCCTGCATAGCGAAATGTGATTTCTTCGGGTTCAAAGATAGGCCATACCTGCGGCATTTTTCGAAAGTCTGTTTTAAATGGATCAAATGTTCTTCATCGGTTTTAGAGAAAACCGTCAAATCGTCAAGGTAGATGACTACGAACTTGTCTCTCTCTCCTACGAAAGCGATGTCCATAGCGCACTGGAATGTAGCCCCTGCATTCATCAAACCAAATGGCATTTTGTCATACATGAATGTACCCCATGGTGTGGTGAAAGCAGTTTTTTCTCTGTCTTGTTCGTTCATTGCAATTTGGTTGTACCCAGAGAACCCATCTACCATAGACATTCGATTTTCTCCAACTACCCTTTCTAGGACGTGATCCATTTTGGGAAGTGGGTAATTATCCTTAAGAGAGGACCTGTTCAAGTTCCGGAAATCCACACACAATCTGATTTCTCCGTTCTTTTTTCTGACAGGGACTAAATTTTCCACCCAGTCTGAATACCTTAGAGGTACAATTATTTTCGCATCTAAAAGCTTCTTAACTTCCTTTTCAATGACGGGCAACAAAATGGGGTTAAATTGCCTGAGCTTTTTCCTAAAAGGCTTGACCCCGGGCTTCAATGGTATCTTGTGCTCAATTATGGAAGTATCATACGTCCGAAGCTCATCGTAGGACCAGGCAAAAACATCTTTATACTATCTAAGCATGTCTCTGTACTGGTATTTTACCTTGGGAGGGAGGAATTTAGATATCTTTACTATCCTGGGTTCTTTCTCAGTTCCTATATCGCAATCCTCCACTTCTTCTGGTTGGGGCTGTAAAGTGGACTTCGCAGGTACGTCATTTTGATTGAAAAGTCTCTCTAAAGGAATTAAGCCTTTAGGAATTTGGTTGTTTTTAAGAACCAACATACGATGATCCGTTATTTTCTCTCGAAAGGTTTCAGGCTCTTCACCCTCTTGCATAATCCACATCGGGTCATTTTGATTCTCTTGGTCTGGATGTGTTTCAGAGAACTCACCCACTGCTGTAAGAAATTTTTGAATTTGTTCGTCATCTTCAAACACCTGCCAGTGTCGGACATTGTCTGGTATAGAGGGTTTATATTTTATTTCAATGTGATATTTTAGTTTGACGTTCGTGGGAGGAGAAAAGGTTGAAGCTGCCTTGGCCAATGCGTCAGCGTGTAGATTCTCTGTGCGAGGAATAAAATGGACTTTTATAGATGAGAAAAAAATCTCCATCAAATCCCAAGCACAATTTCTGTATGTTCTTAGTCTAGGATGCTTGGCTAGGTATTGTCGGTTTACTTGTCTTACTATTAATTCAGAGTCACCGTAAACCTCCAAGTTCTTTATATTTAACTTCTATGCAGCCTCTAAACCTAAGATTAATGCTTCATACTCACATATGTTATTGGTGTAATCTATGTCCCACTGCAAACGATATGAGAAAGGAACAATAAACTTACCTTCAGGTGCTACCAAAATTATCCCAGCACCAACTCCTTCAGAAGACGAGGCGTCGTCGAAGTACATTTTCCAAATACCATTATTGCATAGATCTTCTGTCAAGGGGCTAAGATCTTCCTGCTTCATGTTGAATTCTTCTGGACACCCATCTAAACCATCATCAAAAGACAATATGCAATTTCCCAGATCTTGGTCTGCAACGTAAATGGGAAAGTTATTTGGGTTTTGAGGATCACTGACGGTATACGCTAGTCTTGTTTCTCTGTACAAACGGGTAAACTGACCACCAAATATAGGGATTGTGGCATATGACATGTCCAATTGTAGAGAACCCCCCAACTTGGCTCCCCATGATCTGGATAACAACATACCATATTTGGGGGGAATATCTGCGATAACCACATCCATCAAGATACTCTTGATCGGGATCTGAGCCAGGGTAACTACCAGATCTTTTATCATTACCATACATTTAACCTTTCTCGAATCAAAGGAGTATAGATTTCCATAAGGTCTAGTGATTTGGAGGCCCAGCCTCTCCATTATAATTTTGGGCATAACATTATGTGAAGCCTCGTAGTCTAACATACAGTTATGCAGTAACTGATCATGTATGTTCAGGGTGATATAGAAACGAGCGATGTTGTCTTTGGATCCCTCAAAATGAGGACCAAAGGTGATATTAGGTCTGTCGTCTTCCATATTGATAACATCAGACTGACTTTCTCGGATAACATCGGACTGATTCTCTAGATCGTATACACCCATCGCTTTGGCAATTTGCTTCTGATAAGCGGGATTTTTTGCTAATTCTACCAAAGGAATTGGTATTTTAATTTTGTTTAACTCATTTTCAAGACTGAAAGATGCGTTTACCTTTTCCGATTCTTTGGTTAAGACTTCCAGGATTTTTCTTTCCGACTTATTTGTCTGGATTGCTTTATCACTCGTGATCTTAGTTGAAGACGTAACTTTATCTACTGGTTCGGTTTCTTTTGTTTGAGTTTCAACTTTTTTCACCTCAGACCCTTGAGTTTTTGCTACCTTGGTTTTGTTGCTGGGTAACAAGGTCTCTTCCGAAGGGGGTTCATGAGCTTGGCCCCTTTGAAGGATTCTTTTAGGTTGGTTAGTTGAGGTGGTCTTATTTTTAGATCTTAGATTGTATTTGGGTTGAAAATCAGCCGCTATCATTTCTGTTTCTGGTTGAGATACGCAGAGGTCGGTATGATCACCTTCTTCATCTTCATTAGATGGTTGTGAGGTATTTAAAGATTTCTCATAGTCTTCCCTGGTCAAAAATGGCTGCGAACATTCATCACTGAAACACGCAACTTCATTTTCCGAATCTCCGAAATCTTGGAGATCGTTCACTCCTATAAAATTTTCGTTTTTTAGTGGAGCTTGTATTTTTTTATCTTCATTCTTTATTTGTCTCTGTTGATTTTGGGGATTTGGGTTTCTCCTGAAGTCCTTTTTATTTGAAGAATCAGCTTTAACCTGTTCCAACTCCATCCTAGAGATTTTGTTAGACAAATCTTTAATTATTCGGACCATATCATCTACTCTGTCATTAGTGTATCTATTCGAACCCGAAGGACCCGCTGGTTCCCTATACCATCTATTCTCGCGGTTGACTGTTTCAACTTTAGTTTTTAATTTTCCCGAGGCCATCATATTAGATTCAATTTCGACAGCATCATCTTGCATTCTATTTAGAGTGGCTCCTCTTCTTTCTCGCAAAAGTAGTGTGAAATCAGGCTCGAAAACTCCCGCGAAGCTTACTTTGGCTGAGGGTTCAGAGGGTTTAACTGCGGCTAGAATCTTATTATACAGTTTGTTGAATCTCATAATAAATTCCATAACCGTTTCAGATTTCTTTTTCTTTAGGGACCCAAACTTGGTAAGATAATATAAGTGATATTTTCGCTCTCCCCATTGTCTTAGGAAAGCATCTTCCAAAGTGTCATATGAGAGAATAGAGGCTGCGGGTAGGCTCCGAAACCAAGTTTGGACCGGTCCTTCAAAGGTATGGACAAGGAGTCTTGAATAAACATCCTCGTGCTCGATACCACAGATGTCTGTGAATTGATCAAAGAAATTTATATGCTCGGCTGCGGTTAGATCTCCCTCCCCAGTAAACTTAGGAATATTTTTAATGTAGTTTTCAGGCAAATCATGGAGGGGGACGAGTAAAACCAGGGGAGCGTACCTCACTGCTACCTTTGCAAATACTCTGGGAGGAGGGACATTTACTTGACCTCCACCTCCTCCTCCAGGAGTGCCTCCACCAGGGGCACCTCCACCACCTCCTACAATGCCTTCCATCGACTCAGGTGTAGAAAATGAGTTTGTAACAGACTTTTCGGAATCAGGTGAGACTGGGAAATTTTTTCGGAGGAAGGCTGGCGTGTCGAATGACAACGATCTTTATAAAGGACCCTTTCCCTTGTGTATGGATGGGAATGTTTTATGAATCTCACCCCTTCCTTCAGAGCAATTTGTCATCGGATATTGGGTATCAAACAGAGGACTGCGTGAAGTAGAGGGTGTTGAATGGTACTTAGTCTTTAAAAAAATTTCGGGATTGTTAACATGTGTAATCAGCTTACCATCCGGGTTCCGTCTGGTATTCCTTCTAATGAATGCCAGCTTATTCTTTTTTCGTGGAGTCGCCAAGTGAAAGATTGAAAAGCCTTAAAACTGTGTGCCCTCTATGTTCACTATCAAAGAGAAACACTATCAACGAAATAAACTGTCGTTTTCCCAGGGAAAAGATTTTGTAACTTCCGTCCCCGGCAACGGCGCCAAAAAGATGTTGTTCCTGAGTCTGTACTAAGGCTTAAAGTACAGTGTCAAGGCATCTGAAAGTATGCTAAAGATTGATAAAAGGATTTCACTAACCTTCGGTATAGGAAACTAATGAGGATTTCTACGTTCTCGTTGTCTAGCTTCCAACTGTTCCCGATTTGTAATATCTTGTTCAATGGCTACCCATGAACGTTCCAGTTCTTCCCGGGTGTTAGCAGATTTAAGGATTGTGTCAAAAAGATTTAAAGCGATATGTGTTTGGTTAGATAGTCTGGGTTCGATATTAGATTGAGTGGCTGCAGGAACGGTCATTGAGGAACAATACCAGTAAGAAAAGATTTAAAGAGAGATTTCAACGTTGTTTCAATTTTGGTCAAAATAAAGAGGAGTTTTTACTTAAGAATAAAATAGGAATGCAAACTGAAGGCCCTTTCCCGTAACAGTATTATTTTTTAATAAAAAGATGTGGGATGAGAGAAAAACATTTAGTTGTAGGTAACGTAAGGTTCCTATCAAGAAAAACTCACACATACACAGAAGAAGAAATTAGTATAGAAATAATCGATATAGTGTAAATAAATAATAATTCTGTAAATGCAAATTGGTATTACACCCGCTAATAGCTGGTGTAGAGGAAATACAATAACCAATTACAGAAAGATGAAATCCCTTCACTATAGTAGTGGTCGTACTAAAGTATAGCGATACACATCAATTATGAAAAGTGGTATGAAATGAAATATGAAACATAAAGAAAACAAACTTGTAACACAGTCGGGACGGGATCGAGAATCTTCAAATTTGCATGTATTAACTTCTCGAATGTAAAAAACTCTATTACAATCAATACCAAAAGGTACAGCCTTTTCTTCTTCTTTTTGTGGTCTATTTATACAAATTTGCGGATCAGTTTAGAAACTCAACGGTTTCATAAATTCAGTTACAAACGAGAGGAGTGAAATTACTCCATCTCTTCTACTCTATTTTCAAAAGGTGATAGGTGCTTGTCTTTGCGTGGATTCGGTGCATATGTTACATTTGTCCACGAACTGGGATACAAGATGCGAAGGTTCTGCTTGACAGTTGGCCTCGGCGAAATAGCATTCTCGGGCTAAATGTGGAAGCTTATCACCAATTTGTGCATCAATGATGTCAAGGGCACTGAGTTGTGCGCTAGGTTGAATTAAGTGTTTGTCAACTTGAGCCATGTCCAACCTGTCTGTCTTAGAGATATCCGTTGAATCTCTCTAATTCTTCTCCTTCAGATCGAGGGAGATATGATCTACATTCATTTTCCTTAACGTCTCTGAGTCACCTCCACTCTCCATCCCTAACAGCTGGCCATCTATAGCATTGAAGGCTTCTCCTAATGAATTGGTTACTTTTTGGGCCTGTTCCTTTCTTAAAACGATATTATGTTCCCAATCCTTTAACAGAATATTACCTCTAGTTTGTTCAACGATGGTGAGTCCAGGAGAACCTACCGAAAATCTGTTGTTAGTAGCTATCACCGCCTCTTGAAAGGCGACCCGAGCAGCTTCTGCGTTCCTTTCTCTGACAGTCAAATTCTCAGAAATCTGATGCATCAACAGGAAATCTTCTCGAATCACTCCCACTTTGTCTAACAGACTCTGTTGTATAGAAGAAATCCTTCTCCGAATATCGATCGCTCGGGATTTGAACCCCTCGACGTCGATTTCCCTGCTTTCAGTGACCTGTAACTGAGTCTGCAGCTCTGCGATCATATCCCTCTGTAGACCCGCCTGTATCCGACCATCTCGGATCACTGAATGTGCTTGTTCCAACTTGGTTTTGAGGACTTCTATTTCCTTTTTATCAGCCAGTCGGGCCAGTTCTATTTCCCCACTCGCCTGACTCTTAGCGTTTTCTTTAGCCGAAGCTACTATGGCTTCGAGAGTCTTGATCAGACGATTCTTTCTTTTGAGTTGGATTTTTAACATCCCGACCGAGAATTGATTCACCGACGCATATGCTCCTAGCGTACCTGCGATCTCTATGGTGAATTCCTCATTATTTTTGTTCTTTCCGTCGGTCATCACTTTGAACTTTTTAGCAGTCGATCCTTTGTCCTGGTAAACCTCCCTCTTCACAACTGCTTTCCTCTTTTTGTCAAAGAAGAACTCGTTTGGAGGAAGTTCTTCTGCTCTGATAGGCATTAGTTCTTCACCGAAAATCCATCCTTCTTCTATATTTCCTTGCATTGACTGCAAGGGGGTGACCGAAGTGATGGGTTGCCCAATCTGCTTCATTGCCTTTCCTGGTGTGACGACTGAGTCCTGCATCTTCGGAGGATCAGGTGTCTTCGTCTCAGTCTCTGGATTCTGGGTTTCTGGCGGGTCTGTGTTTTTTACTTCCACCTCCGAACTATGTTCCTTGGGTGGGTCCGTAGTCTCTCCTTCTGCTTCGGAATTCTTCCCATGCTCCCCTTCCTGCTGTTGTCCAAGGTTAGACCTTTGATCCTCAGAACCTTCAGCGTCTTTCTTTTTATCCTCAGAAATACCCAAACCTCCCAAAACAGTGGGAAGGCTTCTTCGTCTATGTTCTTGGAATTTTAACACAGAGGCCATGTCTTCGGGTGCTAAAGAGCGGATTTGAACTAGAACTTCCCCATAAGACCTTTCCCCTCGGAAAATATCATCCGAGGGTGAACACTCGTGTTCGAACTTCTTCAGTCCACAATTTTCCAAATGGTTGCTTACAATTTTTTGAGGATCATGTTTTTTATATTCAATGGAGACCAAACTCAGGTCTTCCAGGGCTGCATACTCGGCTTTAGCATGCCCAAAATCCAATAAAGAATAATAATTTAGCCGAACCGGGAAAAACGACCATACCTTCTTCGAAGATGCTTTGAGCTCTTTACTCACTCCACCAATCACTGTTTGTCAGGCAATCTCACGACAGGCCAGCTTGTCGGGGATGAACAGTGGTAGTGCAAGAGGGGGAACAGCAGCACCAAACACTCTGAAATAGGAAAACTCCGCTTCTACGTACCAGTCCGCGATACCACTCAGATTTGCAGCAATGCTATCCGATATGCGAGGTGGCGAACGACCAAAAATGGTGATGTGCAGGGGCACCATCACCCAGTTGAAAATTTCATAAATAAATTTGTTTGCTTTATTTTCCCACAGTTTGTCGTGATACTCATGTACAGGTTTTTCTAGGGTTGGATTCCAAGCCCAGTTCATCAAAGGGAATGGGGTCATGGAACATATTGCGTCCATGATATACACGGACATGAAAAAAGAGGATGGTCTTCCACTTTCTTTCTGCTCTCGGTATTCGATGACCCGGTTGAACAAACTATCCGAGAGTATCTTTGCCCAATTGAATGAGTAACCTTCTGC
The DNA here is from genome assembly GCA_032191745.1 of Picea mariana. Taxonomy (NCBI): domain Eukaryota; kingdom Viridiplantae; phylum Streptophyta; class Pinopsida; order Pinales; family Pinaceae; genus Picea; species Picea mariana. The sequence goes on from JASDQU011025886.1 coordinate 17,185, forward strand.
TACCTGAAATATAAGAGGTACCCACGCAATGTAGAAATGCGATGTATCCTCCTTTCCAAACAGTCGGCATGTCATGATCGCCACATACATATACTATGGCTCCAACGAAGCAATTGAATAGATTCCCTGGTCATTTGCTCTGAATTTCGCGGAGCGCGAAACCCAATATTTTATCAAACCGGGCATGGTTTTGTCATATTCAGTGCATTCCTTCTTTTTGAATCCCTCCAAGAATTCAACATCATATGTGTATTCAGATGTTGTTGGGAGCTTGTACATGGTTTGGATATGCTCTGGTCTAAAAGTCCCGACTGTGGTCCGTTGGTCGTTTATGATAGTTCTGGTGGGGAGGTCTATGTGATCCAACGCCCATCGGACCATGTCATAATATGGGAGCAACCGTGGTCTGGTTGCAACCCGGTGCATTCCAGATTGAACAACTATCTTGTATTTAGTGTTCAGGTCGTCCTTTTCGTTATCATTGTCGTCGGAATCTGAATAATTCACCAACTCAGATTGTAGAATATCTGAAACAAAATACCAGCTAGGTACTGAGCCACCAGTCCGAGGTGAAGTATCGGAGACATTGTCTGAACCCTGCGTTGCAGTCTCGACGTTCGCCTTCGCAGCTTTCCGTGGAGGCATGGCTGAAACTTAAGTTTTCGCTCTTCTGCGATAGACCTGTGTATACATGCAGAAATTAGTTCACTCAGAGAAAGGTGAGCTCTGTGTGCTTATGAAAAATGTTTAAAATAAAATGAAACTCCCATATATATTTGAAAACTCTGTACTATTTGAAATAAGTCTGTCAAATCGCAATTAGAAACAAATTTATTGCGTAAATCCGATCTTATTTATTCGTGGATTTACCCTAATTCTTCATTAATGTCATCAATGTTCGGCGGCTTGACAGGCAATCGGGGTAAGGAGAGCAAGTAGCTACCTCGTGAAATGTGCAAACCTCGATGCGCGGGACGTATCTAGTTTTATTTTAAAATTTCAAATCTTAGCAACTTAAATAATTTCCTCGTCGTTCGCAGCATTGTGAATTTCCTTTTTACATTTTGACTCTTCAACTCGCAAGACTGTGAGTGCCGATTTTAGCTTAATTAACAGTAATCTTGATTTGGAGAATCCTTAATTATATAATTGATTTATTCGCCATATCGCGACTCGGAACTTCGAAGATAGATTTTTGGGAGAATGGTATGCCGAGTCGCGATACCACGATGTGGCGATAATTAAGGCTCAAAATATGGGTAGAAAAACTTAGATTAGGCTACTAATTAATCTTGCTATAATCATGTCGCAACCTCGTGAGTCGTGGTTTTAAGCGTCTTGACTTTATGAAAGAAAGTGTCGAGTGGCGAAGTGTCGAGAACCAAATTTAACCATGGTTGGTTTTTTGACCTTTAATCCTTGACCAAGGTTATCACAAAAATTATCGCGTTCTCGATTCTCAGGGCTGTAGGAACATAAACTTGGGTTTGACGAATGCCGAGGCGCGAAACCCCGACGAAGTCTAATCATGGGTTAAAAATTTTACCCTAGTTAATGTCTTGGGCGGAAAATGAAAACAACTTCACCGTTTCATGAATCAAGACGTGTGAACTCAAGGTTTAAAGTATCCGACCTGCGAGACCCCGAAATAAAAAAAAAAGAGCGAACATACTTGCAAAAATGAATCTGTTTTGAAAGTGGAAAAGCATTGTTGTCCAAGCGACAAGATCTCAAAGTTTTAAGATCTCGGAAGGGAAAAGAAAATCAACTTTAAAATTCAAGTATCAAAAATTAAAAATTGTGCAAGGTAAAAACAAGGGTGGCTCCAACATCATGTATGAAAAAACCATCTGGATTCTTTATGTATACTTCTTTCTCAATATCTCCATTGAGAAAGGTTGTCTTCACATCCATCTGATGTAGTCTCCAACCCATGGATGCTGGAAGGGAAATAATCGTATGGATAGAAGTGTATCGAGCAATAGGAGCAAATATATCCTCACAATGTATTCCCTCCACCTGAGGGAATCCTCTAGCAACAAATCTTTCTTTGTGGTTCTTGTTATCTCCCAATAAAAATACATTTTTATTCTTGTCTTAGGTGATATTTTAAATTATAGTCGCATGAGTCATTCAGAAAAGTGTGCCCTTCATTGAGTCTAGTCATGAATTTGAGTAATGTCACATAAGGTAAGAAATGAATAAGTGGTTGTCATGGTCATTTTCCTAGGTCATTATTGGTCAAAAGATAAGCCATTTACCACCTAAAATGAGTCATGGGTCATATAAGTCAGTTTTTGCCCATTTTAAAGCCATCATATATCCCTCAAATCACAATTTGACCTTTTACCTATAATTCTCCTTCATGCTTACGAGTTTGTAGCGCATATGTGTACTTTTTTACTAGAATCTCTACCAAGTCAGCCTCTTTCATTAGCGCAAAGTATCATTTCAGCATATGGCCCGCTACAAACTTGGAGGGAAAAACCCTGTTTTAAATTTCAAAAAAAATCAATTGAAAAGATATTAAAAGGAGGTATGTCCTAGTTCTTTAAACCATCATCAAAGAATTGAGGGTATCTTATATAGTTGCATCTCGCCATCAAGGGAGTTTCAAGGTTTTCATATATTCAAAAATCTCTTGTTCATTCGGATTTTTTGCTCACCATGTCTTGTGTAGAAAGAGTTGTAGTAAGTTCTCAGTTTTCTCATGGCACCAAGGAAGGACCCCATTCCCAGGAAAAGGTCACGCTCCCTAGTAATATTCGAGCCTATAGACACTTCCTTAATTGAGCAAGATCCTAACCATGTCGACTCCTTCAAACTCATGAGTTGTTGGAGATTTTGTCGGAAACTGCAAGGACATCATCTGGAGGTATCAAGTGACTTTGTACAGAACTACAAGGGTGGAAAGACAAAAGTTGGTCCCTTGTAAATCCATGTGACAGAGGATATGATTGCAGAAGTAACAGATATCCCTAGGACATGAGAACAATGATTCAAAGAAAAGATAATTGAAAAGGAAGACTGATGCCAAGATATTCTCAGACCTAAACATAGAGGAGTTAATCTAGTGAAGGGTGTCCCTAGGAAATGGCTAATAGAGGAGTATGACAAGCTTCTACTCATCATTCATAGGTTTTTCACATGTGAAGGAAGATACAGTTGGGTTTTTCAGTACCATTTCAAGCTCCTTCTCCATTTCACTGGTAAGAAAGAGATAGACTTACCCTTTTTCCTCTTCATGAGCTTGCAAAGGATGATTTAATTTGCACAAAGGAAACTCAATAAGCTTCAGAAGTCTATCTTCCACCATGCTTTAATAAAACTTATAGTTCTTGAACAGTTTAAAAAGGAAGGGAAGGATTGGCCCACCTTCTTATTTGTATCAAATTACCACATTGATTTTCCTCCTTCTCCTCCTAAACTTAAAACCTCTAATAAGAAGACTGCAACACCTTCTATTGACCCCTTTGTCCCATCATCTGAGATACCACCTCCTATTGACCCTTCTTCTCCCTCATTTGAAGTAGCATAATATTCTTCTCCCTCTACTCTTACACCTGAAATACCTCATCCCTCTGCTTCTATTGTCCCTCCTGCATCTAAAAAGCATCAATCTTCTCAAAACCATATCCCTCAAAGACCCTCACTTTCCCAAGTCTATATAAGAAATAAGAGAAAAGGAAAGGCCCAGTAAACCATTATTGAAGAACAAGAAGAACCTCTTGCGGAGCTCCCTCATATGGAAATTGAAGACAATCCTCTAATTATCCAAGCTAACATTGACACACCAGCTCTCAGAAGGTCCTCAAGGAGGAAGCTTGTTTTAGCAGAGGAGTCTATTCCAAGCAGTGATATGGTAGAGCCTAGTGCTAAGTTATCAAAATTTAAAGTTTCCCCTCTTGAAAAGGAAGCATTGGAAGCCATAGTTTAGTTGAGCGAGTCTCCACCAGAGCCAGCTCCAGAAGCAGAGCAGTGACCTAGAGAGAATTGGGCTCAATTGTTGAAGGAGGTAGACAGTCAAATGAAAAAGGTTCAGGAAAAGAATCAAAAGTTACATCAAGAAAATTTCACACTTGGTAGACAATTGTCAAGCCAAATAAATGAACTTGCAGGGGAATGTAATCAGTTGAAGAAGACCATCAGAAGAAAGAGGGTTCACAGGAAGCAATTGGTTAATATATACAAACAAAACCTCAGTCTAAGAGGAGATAATAGGAAGCTAACAGAACACTTATACTTGGCCAAAAATATGCTTAGTAAGAAGAATTTGGCTATATTCTTGAAGGAGATTACTTCTTCTAGTTCTCCCAAGCTTGATTATTAATTCAAAATGTTTTAAGTTTGTGTGTGACTGTTGATAAATGATGAGTTTATTTTTTATGCTATCTTTTGGGGGGAATGTATGGTATATATATTGAGATGAATCCTAAGTAGTCTCAATAGGATCGGTAATCGACAGTCATATATGTTTTGTCAAGACAATTTTTCCATTTACAAAAACATTTTTCCCCCAATTTTGAATTTTTCAAGGATACACGGGTATATCATAAATTAACAGGTCTAAATCAACTTCTTGAAGCACTTATGTCACTCGTCAAGCATTTGTTCACTCGTTGTTTCCTAAAATAGTCTCCTACAACCAATTGTTAGTGCAAAACACTTGTCAAGCATTTTTTCACTCATTGTTTCCTAAAACAGTCTCCTACAGCCAATTGGTAGTGCAAAACAGGTTTCCACAGTGTATTGTGCTACAAACTCGTCAAATTCCTGTGTGTGAAATATGTGGTCAAAGATCGACCTGATTTTCAGTAGTCAAAGATTGGATTAGTGTTCCAGCTATTAGAGGTCGATGATGATGGTTTCGTACATCCATTAATAATATCAGGTCAAGCTAAAGTCTTGGGATTAGGATGGGATACCTATCCCTTGAAAATAAGATCTAAAATCCTATCTTTTGTAATCTTTTAGATTTTTTTTTAACAAGTGTTATTTAGATCCATCCTTTGATAATCTGACAACCATATTGTAAACATTATTTAATCCCATAGAGGCATCACTTTTATAAGGTCGCGATTGAAGACTCTATGGTACTCATTACTATAAGGCATTTTGGAAACATATTGAAATAAAAGTTTATTTCCTGTATATTGTTCAGACTTCCATCGTATTTATTTTCTATGACTGTGAGTGAATGTTATATGCATTTATCTATGTTTATCTAATGACAGATAATTGCTATATTGTCTCTTCATTGATAGACTAGACTTACAAGTGTCTTTCCTTGTTATATCAGGCCATTCATATATGCTCTATGTGTGTGTGTTTCTACTAGTATGATAAGCATTCTTCATATATTCACGTCTTGATAAAAAATTATGAACAAGTGTGGTTGAAAGCCTTTTATATTTGAGTGTATCCATATGTATTTTCAGTGAATGAGAGTATATCAAGTCATCCAACTTGATCCAAATTAATACATCTTTAAGCATTTTGATAAACTTACCAGGCTCTCTCTATCTACAACTTGAAGAGACTCTCGGAGTGATAACAAATTGGCATCGTTGTCAGGGAGAGGAGTGTGAAGCAAGCTTCCTTGGGAGACGACATTGTCCCAACTTTGATTATATACAAAGGTTGGACATCATTAATTTGGTTCTAATCTTCTATCTGGCGACTCCATTGGTGAATTGTGGCTCCTAAGAAGGCACATACTCAAGAAAATCCTCAACAACCACTAATTGATCCAGTGTCTGATCCTAAGAGGATCATCAAAGAGGGAAAGGCATTACATAAGGGATCTTCAAGTTCAGGTATTTCCAGAAATCCCTTTGTGTCTTTTCCAGAAAATACATTAATAAAACCAACAATTGTTGAAGCTATAAGTTCAGAAATTGATAGTGAAAAGATAGTTTCAGAAGTTCAGGGATCATCTGATATAACTCAATAACATAGTTAACCTTTTGTTGTAGAAGAAATTTTCTCATCCTCTGTAGAATCTTCTCAATCTGAAATTGAACCCAATTCATCCTACATTCATACAAATCTCCCTGTATTTGAACTTGTCCTACATGAATTATCCGTAAAAGGAGAAGAAGACCTTACCAAGTTATTGTTTGAATTTTACAGAGCTTCGTATTTTCTAGCTTCCATCTCAAGTCCAAGAATACCTTCTCCTCTCATTACATCACCCTCATATTCAATATCATCCTCATCACAATCCCTAGTAATCCAAACTTCAAGTGCATATACATCTATTGTTATTATGGCAGCAGCACCTCAAAATCCCACTAATATGGAAATAATTATAGTTGCTAGATATGCCCCTTTAGTATTTCCCAATCCTCTAAATGTAATGCCTACTAGAGACTATAATAAGTATATGCCAAAATTTTCAGGGGTAGAAGAGGTCATAGTTGAAGAACATATTGAATTGTTTTATATCTATGTTGATAACTTAAATATCACAGATGAAGATGTGTGTATGAGAGTGTTTGTGCAAAGCTTAGATGGAGAGTCTGTGAGGTGGTTTAGAGAATTAACCCTGAGATCTATTACAGGAATTGAAGTTTTTGATGACAATTTCTTAAAACAATGGGGGGATATGAAAGACTTTTTTTACTACATTACAGAGTTTGGGAACTTGAGAAGTGATAATGGTCAATCAGTGTCATACCTCACCAAGAAATTTAATAGAATGTATAGTAAGATCTAGCTAAAATCATGCTTACTGCTACCTCTGCAAAGATCACATATGCTAATGCTTTTGATGTTGAATTTTGTTTGTTGTTGAGAGAAAGGAGGTATGTTACATTGGATGATATGCAGGATGCAACACTTGAAGTGGAATCTAATATCTCGGCTACAGAAAAGTTGAAAGGAAAAGGAGAAAGGAGAAAACAAAAGGGAGAAGCCTCATCATCAAGTGTTGATCCTAACATTGAAAATATGGCCAATATGATTGAGTCTTTGACTTCAAAATTGTCCAAAATGAATCTTGAGAACAAGAAGCTTGCAAAAGGTAGAGAGCCTAATACTTTCATTCCTCGAAATCCAAATCCATATAGAAGAAATAATGAGCAACATCAGATTTTACAAAGGAATAGAAATACAAATGAAGATCAGAATATCAAATCCCCTTTTCAGAACACAGTAATGGAAGAGGATCAACCTGAATAATATGATGAGATCCATTGTTTGGGAGACAAATGGGATGCTTCTTTCTTGACACAGGTTGCCTATGAAGAAGCTTTGCTTAGTCAGGAAGCTAATCAAGATTCAAATGAGGAATCTATTTGTCAAACTGATGATCAAAATAGATATAATCTAAGATATAAACAGAGTAATGGTAAGAAACATGAACAAGCTCCTCCAAAGAAAGTTGTTTCCCCTACAAACAACAACCAAGCAAAGATCAAGATGAAGAGAAGAATCAAGTACTTCTTAAATCTCTTGTGCAAGAGTTAAGGAGACCTGACAAAGTCCCTTTCTCATTTAGTTTTGAATCAAAAATTCAGAAGGTTAAAATCCCCATACCTCTCATGGAATTAATGAAGAATGATGCACTCAAAGAAACCATCCTCAAAGCCCTTGAGCCTAAACCCATGCCAATTGTTTATGATGTTGTAAATATCCAAGATGACAAGCGTACCATTGTCCTTAGTCCGATGGTTGAAGACCGTGAGGAAACTTCTCCACCATTCTATGTTTCATTGAACATCCATGACAAAATTATACATAACTGCCTTCTAGATACAGGAGCCTCTCATAAACTCATGCCAAAAGAAGTTATGGATGAATTGGGTTTAGATATTACCAAGTCTTATCATGATTTATTTTCATTTGACTCTAGGAAGGTTAAGTGCCTTGGTTTGATAAAATATTTAGCCATTTATTTATCTCAGTTACCAATGAGAAGCATGGTAATGGACATTGTGGTGGCTGATGTGCCACCCAAATTTGGTATGCTCTTGTCTAGAGCATGGATAAAGAGGCTAGGGGGAACCTTGCAAAATGACCTTTCTTATGCAATTGTCCCAGTGTTTGGAGGAGAGCAAAGGAGATTGTATAGGGAAGCCCAATTGGATTATATAATCAGTGATGAGAAGGAGCCTACTATTCATCCCATATACTCAGTTGATACAAGTTTTGGGTCTTGTATACTTCAGATTGATGATTCTCTGTCATCATCATTGCAGCTCAGAAAGCCTATTTGAAAATCTCCATAAGTAGAAAGAACTCCTATATGGAGCATGATTTTTGATGGTGCTTTTTCAAAAGAGTCTGCAGGAGCAGGTGTAGTCTTTATTTCACCTTCTAAAGAAACCATTCATTTGTCCTTCAAATTGGATTTCAAGGTGAAAAAAAACATAACAGAGTACAAGGCCTTGGTCTTGGGCTTGAATGCTGCTAAGGACATGAATATTCAGGGGCTGAAAGTATTTGGAGATGGTAATCTGATAATCCAACAAAACAAAAACACTTTTCAAGCCAATCATGTTAGGATTAAGGCATACAGACATGAGGTATGGAATCTCATTGATTCTTTTCTATCTTTTAATATTTCATACATTCCTAGATCTATACATCAACTTGTTGATTCATTAGCTATCTCGGCTAGTATTTTCAATCCACCTATGCCAGCAAAGCTAAATTATGAAATCCAAGTGAAATACAAACCATCCTTGCCAGACAATGTAAAATTTTGGAAGGTGTTTGATGATGATGAGGAATTGGTCATATTTTTAGAAGTCATAGATGAGTTTTTAGTCCTCCATATAGATCATGAAAATGAAAATGTCGAAAAAGTAAAAAATCCTAAGTTGAAAAACAAAATTGGGCGCCATGATATCATTCAACTTCCCAATAATCAAATCCCTATAGGATTAGTACCACTTGAGAATATTTTTTATTATAATTATGTGCCTTTGAAACCTGATAAGAAAGAGTAAGACCCTGATGTTTTTCCGTACAATTTAGGAGAGGAAAAATGCCAAAAAACTATAAATTTGTCCACACAATTGACTGCAGAACAGAGAGATGAATATGGCAGTCTGATGAGAGAATTTTCATACATTTTTGCATGGGAGTAAGGTGATTTAAAGACCTATGACACTCAATTAATTGAGCATAAAATCCCCCTAAAGAAAGAATCCACTCCATTTAGGAAAAAACTGATATCTATCAATCCCCTTCTTTTACCCATAATGGAAAAAGAAATCGAAAAATTATTGAATGCTCAAATTATCATTCCACTAAGATATTCTGAGTGGGTTTCTAATCTAGTTCCTGTTAGGAAGAAAAATGGGGAGATTAGGTTGTTTGTTGAATTCAGGAACTTGAACAAGTGCTCTCAGAAAGAAAACTACCCTTTTCCCAAGATGGAGCATATCTTACAAAGAGTGTCTGGAGCTAGTGTCATGTCTTTTATTGATGGGTTTTCAGGCTATAACCAGATCTTAGTGCACCTAGATGATAGAGAAAATAATACCTTCACAACTCCTTGGGTTACTTTTATGTATGCCAAGATTCCCTTTGGGCTTATGAATGCTAGGGCCATGGACATTTCCTTTATAGGTGAAAAGGATAAGTTTTCTCTGATATATTTGGATGATCTAACAGTGTTTTCTCACAGCCATAAAGAGCATTTGCAGCATTTGAGGAAGACATTCTTGAAGTGCATGAGGTATGGGTTTTCATTAAATCCAAAGAAGTCTCAATTTGCATTAAAAGAAGGTAAGCTTATGGGACACATAGTGATTGCTGAAGGAGTAAAGATTGACCCTGCAAGAGTAGAAGTTATTCAGAAGATATCAATTCCAAGATCTAACAAGGACATCCAATCAATTGTTGGTAAGATTAACTTCATTACGATATTTATTCCTAATTTTGCAGAGTTGATTAGACACATCATTGGCATGCTAAGGAAATATTCAGAAGTTAAATGACATCATGTAGTAAGGGATTCTTTTGAATCTATCAAGAAATCTCGTATGTCATCTCCTCCTCTTATCAACCGTGACTACTGTAAATATTTTTATATCTTTTCATTTGCTTCTAATGACACCATTGCAGCAATGTTACTTCAGAGAAATGATCAAGGGTATGAATAGCCAGTGGCTTTCTTTAGCAAGACATTAAGAGATGATGAGGTAAGGTATGACCCTATTGAAAAACAAGCTTATGCTTTGATCAAATCATTTAAGGATTTTAGGATCTATATTTTGCATGCCAAAGTAATAGCTTATGTACCATCTAGTTTAGTAAGAGATGTACTCATTCAACCAAATATAGATGGTAAAAGAGTCAAGTGAATTTCCAAACTCATTGAGTTTGACATTGACATTAAGACAAATAAATTGATCAAGGGATAGGATTTGGCAAAGCTTCTTGTAGAGGATAATTGTGAGGTGTTGGGCATTAGTTTTATCAGCATAAATGCAGAGGATGCACAATCGGAAATTTTTGTTGAAAGGTACAGTCATGATCAACTAGTTTTGGAAACTTTTTCCTCTTGTGAGTGGTACAACAGTATCATACAATTTTTCCAAACCCTTGCATCCCCTCCAGAGATGAATCCAACACAGGTGAGAGCATTCAAACTCAAGCCAATCAAGTTTTGTATTAATAAAAATATGCTTTATTGGAAAGACCCCTCTGGGATGTTGTTGAGGTGTCTTGATAAAGAATAATCAATCCAGGTTATGCATCTGTTTCATAGCAGCAATTGTGGTGGCCATCATTATTGTAAGACTACAAAAATATTTTGAGGGTTGGTTACTATTGGCCATGTTTATTTTCTAATGTTTTCTCCTATGTTAAGACATGTGACAAGTGTCAAAGGTTCACTAGAAAACAACAACTGAAATATCTTCCATTGAAACCCATTGTAGTCACTGGACATTTCCAACAATGGGGGTTGGACTTTATTGGAGAGATACATCCATCATCAAGTGGCCAACATAGGTGGATCCTAGTGGTAACTGACTACTTTACAAAATGGATTGAGGCTATTGCCACCATGAATGCCACTCATTTTGTTATCATTAATTTCTTGAATGATCATATCTTTGCTAGATTTGGATTCCCTAAAAGACTTGTTACTAACAATGCAGTTGTTTTTAAAGATGATGTTTTGGTGAAGTTATGTGAATACATGGGTATTCATCTTGTTCACTCAACTTCTTACTATCCTCAAGGAAATGGCCTTGTTGAATCATCAAACAAGATCCTAGTGAGGATCATTAGAAAATTGCTTGAAGAAAATCAAAGGAGTTGGGATTCTAAATTAAAATTTGCACTCTAGGATGATAGAGTGACAAATAAGAAGTCCATTGGCACTTCTTCTTTCAATCTGGTGTATGGCACACAAGCCATTTTTCCTATCCAACTAGATTTACCTATTGTAAAAAAAATTCAAGAAGAAGAAGGGGAACCAAATGATTTGGTTTGAAGGATTCTTCATCTAGTTGAACTTCAGAAAATAAGGGAGAATTTACTTAAGAAGACAGAGTTACATCAGAATAATATGAAGGAGAGTTTTGATAAAAAGGCTAAGGAATATGTTTTCCAAACATGGTATCTTGTCTTAAAGTGAGATGCTTACAGACGGGATAAAGGAAAGCATGAGAAATTTGACACAGTGTGGACTGGACCTTTCATCATCACTCAAGTGTTGCAGAACAATACTTTTCTCTTGCATAATATGGAAGGCAATGAAGTATTTGGTGGCCCGGTCAATGGGTGTTTTCTCAAAACCTATTTCTACTATGGCTTTTTAAGCCTCCTCCATTGTAAATATCTTTTCTTTTCATTTTTAGTCTCATAATAACTCCATGCCCAATGAAACAACTTTTTTACTTATTTAATTGAGCAAGATCCTGATCCATTTAGAGCCATTTAGACACTTCCTTAATTGAGAAAGATCTTATCCATTTAGACTCCTTCAAACCCATGAGTTGCTGGAGATTTTTCCAGAAAGTGCAAGGACGTCATCTAGAGGTATCAAGGGACTTTGTACAGAACTACAAGGGTGGAAAGACAAAAGTTGGTCCCTTGGAAATCCATGTGACAACAGATATGATTGTATAAGTAACAGACATCCATAGGACAGGGGAACCATGGTTCAAAGCAAAGAGAATTCAAAAGGAAGAATGGTGCCAAGATATGCTCAGACCTCAACATAGAGGAGTTGATCTAGTGAAGGGTGTCCCTAGGAAATCGCTAATAGAGGAGTATGACAAGATGATATTCATCATTCACAGGTTTTTCACATGTGAAGGAAGATACACCTGGATTTTGTAGTACCATTTCAGGCTCCTTCTCCATATCACTGGTAAGAAAGAGATAGACTTACCCTTTTTCCTCTTCATGAGCTTGCAAATGATGATTTCATTTGCACAGAGGAAACCCGATAAGCTTCAAAAGTCTATATTCCACCATGCTTTAATAAAACTTATAGTTCTTGAACAGTTGAAAAAGGAAGGGAAGGAATGGCCCAGCTTCTTATTTGTATCAAATTACCACATTAATTTTCCTCCTTTTCCTCCTAAACTCAAAACCTCTAAGAAGAAGAATGCAACACCTTTTATTGACCCCTCTGTCCCATCATCTAAGATACCACCTCTGATTGACCCTTATTCTCCCTCATTTGAAGTAGCACAAGATTATGCCCCCTCTTCTCTTACACCTGAAATAGCTCATCCTTATGCTTCTATTGTCCCTCCTGCATCTAAAAAACATCAATCTTCTCAAGACCTTATCCCTCAAATACCCTCACGTTCCCAAGTCTATAGAAGAAATAAGAGAAAAGGAAAGGCCCAGGAAACCGTTATTGAAGAACAAGCAGAACCTCTTGTGGAGCTCCCTCATATGGAAATTGAAGACAATCCTCCAATTATCCAAGATAAGATTGACACACCAGCTCTCAGAATGTCCTCAAGGATGAATCTTGTTTTAGTAGAGGAGTCTATTCCAAGAAGTGATATGGTAGAGCCCAGTTCTAAGTTATGAAAATTTAAATCTTCCCCTCTTGAAAAGGAAGCATTGGAGGCCATAGTTCAGTTGAGAGAGTCTCCACCAGAGCCATCTCCAAAAGAAGAGCAGGTACCTAGAGAGAATTGGGCTCAATCGTTCAAGGAGGCAGACAACCAACTGAAAAAGTTTCAGGAAAAGAATCAGAAGTTACATCAAGAAAATTTCACACTTGGTAGAAAACTGTCAAGCCAAATAAATGAACTTGCAGGGGAATGTAATCAGTTGAATAAGACCATCAGAAGAAAGAGGGTTTAGACAAAGCAATTGGTTAATATATATAAACAAAACCTCAGTCTAGGAGCAGAGAATAAGAAGCTAACATAACACTTATACTTGGCCAAAAATATGCTTAGTAAGAAGAATTTGGCTATATTCTTGAAGGAGATTGCTTCTTCTAGTTCTCCCAAGCTTAATGATTAATTCAAAATGTTTTAAGGTTCTTTGTGACTACTGATAAATGATGAGTTTATTTTTTATGCTATCTTATGGGGGACATGTATGGTATAGATATTGAGATGAAGCCTAAGTAGTTTCAATAGGATCAGTAATCGACAGTGATATGTTTTTTGTCAAGACAAGTTTTCTATTTACAAAAACATTTTGCCACTAATTTTGAAGTTTTCAAGGATACACAGGTTATATCATGAATTATCAAGTCTAAGTCAACTTCTTTCAACACCTAGCTCACTCGTCAAGTAGATGTTCACTCATTGTGTCCTAAAACAGTCTCCTACAACCAGTTGGTAGCACAAAATAGGTGTCCACAATGTATTGCGCTACAAACTCGTCAAATTCCTGTGTGTGAAATATTTGGTCAAAGATCGACCTAATTTCAGCAGTCAAAGATTGGATTAATGTTCCAGCTATTAGAGGTCAATGATTATGGTTTCCTACATCCATTAAGAATCTCAGGTCGAGATAAAGTCTTGGGATTAGGATGGGATACCTTTCCCTTGAAAATAGGATCTAAAATCCTATCTTTTGTAATCTTTTAGATTTCTTTTTAACAAGTGTTATTGAGATCCGTCCTTTCATGATCTGACAACCATATTGTAAACACTATTTAAGACCATAGACAAATCATTGTTAGAAGTTCGAGATTGAAGACTCTATGGTGCTCTTTACTTTAAGGCATTTTGGAAACATATTGAAATAGGAGTTTCTTTCCTGTATATTGTTCAAACTTCCATATTTCGTCTTTTCTATCCCTATAAGTGAATGTTATACGCATTTATCTATGTTTATCTAATGACAAATAACTCCCATATTGTATCTTCATTGATAGACTAGACTTACAAGTATATTTCCTTGTTATATCTGGCCATTCATATATTCTTTGTGTGTGTGTGTGTTTCTGCTAGTATGATAAGCATTCTTCATATATTCATGTCTTGATAAAACTTTATGAACAAGTATAGTTGGAAGCATTTTATGTTTGAGTGTATCCATGTGTATTTTGGGTGAATGAGAGCATATCAAGTCATCCAACTTGATCCAAATTAATTCATCTTTAAGAATTTTGATAAAGTTAGCAAGCTCTCTTGATCTACAACCCGAAGAGACTCCTACAGTGATAACACTTCTCGAAACTCCCATTAGCTATATGTTTGATCTTATAGATTGTTAAGAACCAAACATCAATATAGCATAGAAAAACCTCAAGAAAAGTACTCAACACCTTGAAAAGAGATAATTTCAGATAATAAGCCTCTTCGAGGGGGAAACCTCATTTTACCCCACTTAAATGTTCAAGTAAAAGATGATTCAAAATGAAAATGTATCCTTGGTATATATAGGAGACTAGGAGGTATAATGGCTTAAAGCCGACATAATTAAAATAACATTACTAATCTAAATTACAACTAATGGCCTAAAGCCGACATAAATAAAATAGCATTACTAATC
>JASDQU011025887.1:9529-29087 GCA_032191745.1 Picea mariana
TGCCGCAAGGAATGCGTGAAAGAGCTTCTTTCGGAGGGAATTGAAGTCGTGGAAACTCAGAAGAGATAGGTCTTCAAGGTTGTCGAAGGACGACGGAGAAAAGTTGTGCGTGAGCAGGTTACATAGGCTAGACACAGGTTGACCGACAAGTCTCGGGGGAGAGACACTTCTTGTTCGGGGATTGCGTAAGGAGGAAGGTGGATGTGAAGTCTACAGTGCAGGTGGAAGAAGTTCGAAGTCCGAGAGAGTAGGGGCATCGATCGAAATCACGAGGAGAGTGACTCTATTCATGGATTGGACATATCGGTGTTTCGCGTGGAAGAGATTTGAAACTTGGCTGTGGAGATCGCCAGGTGCGAAGTTCCGAGGAATTTCGTAGATCATGGGGACCACGAGAGTGGGGACGTGCCAGGTGATCTTGGGATATCGGGTCTCGAGAGTTGAAGGGCTAAGGGATTGGTCTCGCGAGTGGAGAGAACGTGAAAGAGTGAGATCACGAGGTCGACATCTCGACACATTGCGTATCGGTGGTTGGAACCATAAGTGTTGATCGTTGCGAAGTGCAAAGTCACGATATAGCAAAGTTTCGATAGAAAAGTAAGGGAAGTCAACGATTGACCGACATCTCGGGTCTCAGAGATCCNTAAGAAGACAGAATAATATTGTACTCTTCAGGCCGAGAGAAGAGAAGGTCCTGGTGTAGGCGACCGTGCTACGAGGGGTGCGGGTTGCGTCAGTTGTGGTATCATAGCGGGTATTTCTTTGCTTTCTGTAGCAGAGAAGAGGATACATCATGACGCCCAGAAGAGAAAGACAATCACCAGACCCAGAAGACAGGGAGGTGAGAAGAAGGGGTAGACCAGCAGGAAATCCAGAAATGGAGCGGCATATGAGAGATCTTCGAGCAAGGCTTGAGGAGATGGAGACAGCACAAAGACGCGGAGTTGGTGTAGGGGATCTTAGTGATTCTGAGGTCGAAGAAGAAGTTGGACATGCAGAAGAAGTTGCAGCAGAGGATGTATCAACCAAGCAGTTGATCAAAGCCATCGCCAGAATGGGCGCAAAGGCGAAAATGGATATTCCAGTCTATGAGGGAAATCTGGATGTAGAGGAGCTTCTAGATTGGATAAGAGCTCTTGACACCTACTTCAACTATGAGGATATTGAAGAGGATAAGAAAGTCAAGCATGCAGTTACGCGTTTGAAAGGACATGCAACATTATGGTGGGATGAACTACAAGCCGATAGGCACTGCAAAGGCAAGCAAACGATCAGAAGCTGGGATCGAATGATCGTGAAGATGAAGGTGAAGTTCATCCCAAGGGATTATCAAATCACACTGTCCAAGAAAATGTAGAACCTGAGATAGAAGCTGATGATAGTTAAGGAATACACTGAGGAGTTCTACCGACTGAACATCAGAGCAGGTCATCGGGAGAGTGATGATGAGAGGGTGGCGAGATACTTGAATGGTATGAGATACAACATTCAGGATGAATTAAGCATGTTAACCATCAGGACAGTGGAATATGCGTACCAGATGGCTCTGAAAGCCGAAGAAAAGATGAGCCGAAAGAAAGGACAGTGAGGGACAGGCAGGAGTCAGCCAAGAGGCAAGGCATTTGCCCAGGAGAAATACCAGAAGCCCAAAGTGGAATGGAAGAAACCTCAGGGTAAGGTTGAAAGAGGCAGAACCTCACAACAGAGGCAGCCATATGTTGAACAAAGAGGATAGCAGAATGATCAGCGAGAAGATTATGCTGATGAAAACACTCTTCCTCGTACTAGAGGTCGAGGTAGAGGAAGAGGAGGAGTAATCACATGTTTTACATGTGGGAAGAATGGGCACAAGTCATTTGAGTGTCCAAAGAAAAAGAAGGATGCAGGAGAAGCTCACATCACTAAAGCGCAGAGGCGTGATGTTGAGTCAGAGGATGCAGATGATGGAAGATCGCTTGGAGTGCATAAAGTCCTTTTGATACCTGAGAAAGAGGTGGAAAGCTCAATGCAAAGGGCCAGACTATTCAGAATAGCTTGCACAACCAAGGACAAGAAATGCAAGGTTATCGTGGACAGTGGTAGCATGGATAATCTTGTTTCAGCCGAGATGGTGGAAAAATTAGAGCTAGAAATGACTGATCACCCGAGTCCATACAAAGTTTCGTGGCTACAGAAAGGACATCAGGTGAGTGTTACCAAACAATTCTTGGTTGAGTTCAAAATAGGGGGATATAACGATAAGATCTTGTGTGATTTTATTCCCATGGATGTATGTCAAGTATTGTTGGGTAGACCGTGGCAATATGACAAAAATGTGATTCATGATGGGAGAATGAACACATATACTTTGGAAAAGAATGGGAGAACCCATAAGTTGCTTCCGATAAAGGATAAAGAGGTGAAGCCGGAAGTAAGCAATACAATACTTCTCATGAGTGGGAAGGAACTCCTTACAGAGATGGAGAAGAAAGAAGATCCACAATTCTTTGTGGTCAGGAAACCAAGGATTGTTCTAACAAGCACAAGAGTGGATGACTTACCAGATGAGATTCGGGAACTGCTGGGAGAGTTCACTGACATCAGAGTGGACGAATTACCTTATTCGTTGCCACTGATGAGAAGTGTGAGTCACAATATTAACCTCATACCGGGATCTAGTTTGCCAAATAAAGCCGCATACAGGTTGACGCCGTAGGAGAATGAAGAGGTCAAGAGGCAGGTCCAAGATTTGATGGACAAAGGATTAGTCAAGGAAATCTTGAGTCCATGTGATGTACCGACAATACTTAGTCCAAAGAAAGATGGAGGCTGGAGGATGTGCACTGATTCAAGAGCCATTAATAAAATTACCATCAGGTATAGATTTCCACTGCCGAGAATGGATGATCTGATGGATTGCCTGAGTGGGGAAAATTTATTTTCAAAGATTGATCTCAAAAGAGGATATCACCAGATTCGCATGAGGGAAGGTGATGAATGGAAAACCACATTCAAAACAAACGAAGGTTTGTATGAATGGCTAGTCATGCCGTTTGGTTTGACAAACGCGCCAAGTACTTTTATGAGGCTAATGAATGAAGTCATGAGGGAGTTCATCGGGAAATTTGTTATCGTTTATTTGGATGATATACTGATTTACAGTAAATCAGAGGCTGAACATCTGAAGCATTTGGCCATTGTGATGAGAAAGCTACAGCAGGAGAAGTTGTTGATCAACATGAAGAAATGTTCATTCATGAAGACAGAGCTCATTTATTTGGGTTTTGTTATTTTGGTGAATGAGTTGAGGATGGATCCAGAGAAGGTGGATGTAATAAAGAATTGGCCATCACCGAGAAATGTTTTCGAGGTGAGAAGTTTCCATGGGATAGCTAGTTTCTACAGAAAATTCATCAGGAATTTCAGTGGAATTAGCGCAGCGATGATGGACACAGTGAAGAAGCGACACAAGTCTTTTCATTGGACAACAGACACTGAGAAAAGATTCAATATGTTGAAGCGGAAGATCACAGAGCAACCAGTGTTAGTGTTGCCAGACTTTCAGAAGACATTTCACTTGAAATGTGATGCAAGCAGATATGCCATAGGAGCGGTCTTGAGTCAGGATGACAGGCCAGTTGCATATTTCAGCGAGAAGCTGGATGACGCGAAGATGAAATACTCTATGTATGATAAGGAATTTTATGCTATCATACAGGCGCTGAAGAAGTGGAGGCATTACTTGATCCCAAAAGAATTTTTTTTGTACAGTGATAATCATGCATTGTAGTTTGTGAGTCAACAAGATAAGTTGAATCAGAAACATGCAAAATGGGTAGAGTATATGCAGAATTTTACGTTTGTAACTAAGCATATTGCAGGTACTGCTAACAAAGTGGTTGATGCTTTAAGAAGGAAGTGTTTTTTGCTGCAGGAGTTTCGAGTCAAAACCTTGGGTTTTGAAAACCTTAAGGACATGTATGCAGGTGATGCAGATTTTGCAGAAGCATATGAGACAGCTGAGAATCCGGTTCTCAAAGATCAGAGTCCATGGATAGATTATGTGATCCAGGAAGGATTTCTCTTCAGAGGCAATCAGCTGTGTATTCTGAATTGCTCCATGAGGGAGAACTTGTTGAAGGAAAAGCACAGTGGTGGATTAGCATGTCATTTTGGATATGAAAAAACATTCGCGAAGTTGAGCGAATTGTATTTTTGGCCGGGCATGCGAGCGGATGTCAAGAGGTTTGTTGATAGGTGTCGAATTTGTCATCATTCGAAAGGGAGAAAGAAGAATGCAGGTCTTTATCAGCCATTGCCCATACCAGAGAGTCCATGGGAGGCAATAAGCATGGATTTTGTATTGGGTTTGCCTAGGACACAAAGAGGTGTTGATTCCATCTTTGTGGTCATGGACAATTTTTCGAAGATGGCACATTTTATTCCGTGTCAAAAGACCAGCGATGCGATGCACATCGCAAACTTGTTTTTCAAAGAGGTTGTTAGACTTCATGGATTGCCGAAAATCATAGTTTCGGTTAGAGATACCAAATTCATAGGTCATTTTTGGAGGACGCTATGGAAGAAGCTAGGAACTAACCTGACATTTAGTTCTGCTTATCATTCGCAGACAGACAGACAGACAGAGGTGGTCAACAGGAGTTTGGGAGACTTGTTGAGGAGCTTGGTGACAGAGCACCACAACAGTTGGGACAATGTGTTTCCACAAGAAGAGTTCGTGTACAATGATTCGTTGAATCGGAGTACAGGAAAAAGTCCGTTTGAGATTGTATACGGCAGGCAACCGAGAGGATTTTCTGAACTCAGGGAGTCATAACAGACTGCGACTAGCAGCGCTAATGCAGAGGAATTTGCTGAGGCAATGCAGGAACTTCACAGTTAGGTGAAGCAGCGAATGATAAATTCAAATCAGGAGTATAAGTGCAGGGCAGATCAACATTGGAGAAAACTTCAGTTTGAAGTTGGTGATCTAGTTCTGGCACACTTAAGGAAAGAAAGGTTCCCAAGGGGAACATACAATAAGCTGAAAATGATAAAAATCGGACCATGCAGAGTCTTGAAGAAATTCGGAGAAAACGCTTATGAGATCGAGTTGCCGGATGGCATCGGAATATCTCTGATATTTAACATAGTATACTTATACCCATACAGGGCTAGAGAAACAAACACTGGAACTGAGGATCCAGTGATCCAGTGGACGAAACAGATGTCAGTTGCAAAGAAGCCGCGGATGGAGTACATACTGGACAAGAGAGTGGGTAATAAGACCAGGCGTAAATAGTATTTCGAGTACCTGGTCAAATGGAAGAATCACCCAGTGGAGGATGCCAGCTGGGAGACTGAAGCGATGATACAGAAGCATGGACAGACCGTGCAGGAGCTCATGGACAAGAGCCCATGAAGTTTTTCAAGCCAGGGAGTATGATGGAGGAGCATCACCCACTTCAAGCAAGCCAGCGCGAGAGCAGAAGACAGCTGGATAGTGCCAGCACGAATTTTGAACCCTTGATATTATTGCGCCAACCATTAATGTGTAGAGTTAATGAAGTGCACTTTGTATATTGTAATGGACCTTCAGCGGATAGCTCACGTCCTTAGGTAGAAGAGGCATTTAATAGATTTAATGTAAAGTAGATAGGAAATTGATTGTAGATTTGATAGTTTAGAATCTAAGAGGAAAAACGGATATAGACACCCTCACTTGTGTATTGTAACATGATTCAGAATAATCAAGCATTCTGAAGAGAAGAGCACGTAGAGAAGCGAATGAAGAACTTCCATGTACAGACATTGAATTAATAGAAAATCTTTGATTCAATTCCATGGTTGTGTTAGTCTCTGTGTATTGATGATATTATGCTCATGTATGTTTGCTTCTTGCCATACATTTGATTTTATATGCTGTGTATGTGATTTCATGATTAAAGTGAAGTCTGAGAGAACAAGGAGTTAGTTTCAATTGTTTCTCTAAATGAGCCAGAGAATTCCTACAAGGAGTGCAGTTGAATTTGTCCGTAAGGAGTGCGTGACTGCAGGGTTCAATTAGAGAAAGTTTTTGTTCTAAGTTCTTAGAAGTGCAGGTTTGGCACCGTAGCTGTGCAAGGTGTGCGTAGGCTAGAAGAAGTCTCAGAGGTGCGATTCTGAGCAAAGGAAGTGAAATACTGCTGCTCCAGGTGAGCGTAGAGTCATGAAGACTTCAACACTTAGGCGTTTTTGAAGATTTTCCGCAAGGAATGCGTGTAAGAGCTTCTTTCGGAGGGAATTGAAGTCGTGGAAACTCAAAAGAGATAGGTCTTCGAAGTTGTCGAAGGACAACAGAGAAACGTTGTGCGTGAGCAAGTTACATAGGCTAGACATAGGTTGACGGACAAGTCTCGGGGGAGAGACACTTCTTGTTCGGGGATTGTGTAAGGAGGAAGGTGGACGTGAAGTCTACAGTGCAGGCGGAAGAAGTTCGAAGTCCGGGAGAGTAGGGGCGTCGATCGGAATCACAAGGAGCGTGACTCTATTCGTGGATTGGACATATCGTTGTTTCGCGTGAAAGAGATTTGAAACTTGGCCGTGGAGATCACGAGGTGTGAAGTTCCGAGGAATTCCGTAGATCGGGGGACCACGAGAGTGGGGACGTGGCAGGTGATCTCGGGATATCGGGTCTCGGGAGTTGAAGGGATAAGGGATTGGTCTCGCGAATGGAGAGAACGCGAAAGAGCGAGATCGCGAGGTCGGCATCTCGACACATCGCGTATCGACGGTTGGAACCGTAAGTGTTGATCGTTGCGAAGTGCGAAGTCGCGATATAGCGAACTTCTGATAGCAAAGTAAGGGAAGTTAGCGATTGACCGACATCTCGGGTCTCGGAGATCCGAGAGTTCAGGATTCAAATTCGAACTCGCGAAGGTGCGAAGTTCCGATCCTCTGAGTGCAGAGAGGGGGATCGAGTAAGGGAGAATCTGTGGGTAGATCTTCCGATAGGAAGGCAGAAGAGTATTGTACTCTTCGGGCCGAGAGAAGAGAAGGTCCTGGCGTAGGCGGCCGTGCTACGAGGGGTGCGGGTTGAGTCACACATCAACATAATTAGTAATGACACATAATTAACACCTCATCACATTATATAACAACACATATCAACAAGTATCATAAATGGCGATGCAATATCAACACATCATGATCAACTGGGAACATCAATAATTTTATTTGATCAACTCATCACATAAAGATAACACAGAGAAATTACCTTCCCAACCTACCCTACAAGGTTAGGACCTCCGAGACACATAAGCAACACTCAAGCCCAAGATTCATCCGATTTATTTTGACCACTTAAGCTCTCAGGGCTGGCGACTTTTCTGAGGAACAAGGAGGTGTCTAAATCACACTAAAACAATCAAGTCAAAATCCAACTAGCTCAATCAATCAACATCATTACGGTTCATGGTGTAAAAGAATTTAATTACTAAATGAATCATAAAACAACATCAATTAAGGCGCAAGTGTAATCAACTTTATTTTAAATTTTCATGGCACAAAAAAAAATCTATTTTATTCAAGGCACACGATTAATCATTTACTGAATTCAACATTAAATCAACTTTATTTCAAGGTGTGTGCATGATCCAAATTCAAATTTAAAAATAAATCAACATCATTCAATGCGTGTGATTATCAAATAATTGAACCATTTATACATAAATATTAATCAAGGTGCAAGAAGAATCTACTTTAGTTAATTCATGGCACAAGGAATCTGCTCGCTTACTCATTCATACATCACACCAATTCCAATTATGAATATTTTAATTTCACTCTACTCTATTAATTGTCAACACTATAATAAATATTTAATGCAAACTCAATATATCAATAATAAAATTCAATGGTCCACCCCAACCCAAATTAATCTCCTTATTCAACCCCAAGGATACCAATAATCAAAGTTAGACTATAACAAGCACGTCAGAGTCCCACTATGTTATAAGATACACATAAAGATATTTATTTCACATCTACACCTTATAAATTGTCCTCCACAACCACATACTGGTACAAGAAATTAACAAGGTTTCTCATGAGCAATTAAAACCTTGGGACATATCAACCTACACCATTCAGAGGCACATTAATACATAAATAATTATATGCACGACATAAGGTTAATACCTCAAGAGTCTTCTAAAGGTGTCATTAAATTTTGAAGGTTCTAGCTGAAGGGAGAACACAATCATGCAATAATTACCAATACATGGAAGGGATCAATACATTGAGGTTAATATTTTTATGTATAAAAGCATGGAGGAAATTTTTAAAACAAGAAAGCACTTTGATGTGGTCTCTCCTTTCACAAAAATTCATGTTTTGAAAGCCCTAAACCTTATCTCCAAAATAATATACCCAAAAACTCTTAACCTTATCAACATTTGTCTCTCTTGCACCGTGTTCACCTTTAAGGGGGTTTTCTATGAACAAACCTAAGGTACAACCATGGGGTCATCCTTATCCCGTGTCGTGGCAAATATATTTATGGAATATTTTTAGGCTCTACCCTTAAGTAGATTAAATCTCAAACCCAAATGTTGGTTTTTATTTCTAGTTGACACATTTGTCATCTAACCTCATGGGCATGCCAACTTTATCTCGTTATTCAATCATCTTAATAGCCTCTCCCCCTACATCCAATTCCCTATGGAAACCCGAAAGGACAACTCTATCCCCTTTTTAGATGTTTTCATCTCTCATCTTCTTGACATCTCCCTTTCCCACTAAGTTTACAAGAATAAAACTCACACTCGTAGATACCTTAATGCTAGTTCCCACCACCATCCAACTCAAAAATTTGTTGTCTTAAAAACCTTGATTACTTTTGCCTTCCGCATTTCAAACACTTAATTCCTTGCAGAGGAAAGGGCACACCTAACCAAATCCCTTTTATCAAAAGACTACTCTATCTCTCAATTCAAGCTAGCCTTCAACTCAATCAACAATCCTAAACCTAAAATATCCTCTTCCTCCACCCATCCCCGTGCTCTCCTCTCTCTTCCTTATATCAAGGGAACGACCAATAATATCACAAAAATCTTGGCTAAGAAGAAAATCAAAACCTTATTCAAACCCTACAAAACCCTCAAACAAATTTTCAGAACAACTAAAGATAAATATGACCCAATGCTTGGCCCTGGATTTTACCAAACTCTATGTTCCTGTGGGAAGTCTTACATAGTTCAAACTGGTACAAGCTTTAAATCTAGGCTTAAAGAACATATAGTCAATACTATCCATAACTAAATATCCAAATCAACTATCGTCAAATAGTATTTCAATTCCAAAGACCATATTTTCTTCGACCAAACAAAAATTTTAGCCTCAACCCCTCATTAATCCTCCCATCTCAGTCAAGAATCCCTTGAAATTGAAAATCATCCTAATGACTTTAATCACTAAAATGCCTATAAGCTCATCCAATCCTAGAAGCCCAACATTAATCACCTTGACCATAAGGCTTCCTCCTAACTATCTCCATCCTTTCCTCACGTTTTCCTCGATTTCTTTTCCTCACATCTAATTGCTCCTCTCCCTGCATCTTTTCTCCTCAACGCTATGAGTTTCTCTTATTTCATTAGTTTATCCTTTTTAACCTATCATTTGCATAATCATTAATTCTTTTGTACCTTGTTCTCTTCTATTGACCTCTTTACCTCCTTTATTACCTTATCTCTTCTCATTCATTTTTTAAATCATCTCATTCATTTAATATTTAATTTATTAGTTGATCCAATTCTATTCGATATTTTTCCTCTCCTCGACTATTACTTAGTATTATTCTTCTATAAATTCAAGTTTCAATATTGTTTTATCTAAAAATATCTTGGACTATTATAACTAACTTTACAAACCTACACACTCAAAGTATAATTACATAAATAATCATTTATATAAAAACATTGAAATGATAGTTTACAAAATCATATTGAAATATATAATTACATAAATAATCATTTATATAAAAACATTTGAATGATAATTTATAAAATCATATCTAAATATGGATTTAGAAGACAAGAAATCTTTAATTTAATAAATTCCATTACATTTTGATTGAGTCGAGAGTCTCGGATGTTAATTGACACGTAATCAGATTGTTGAGGTTAGTGATTTACTTTTACGAATTTAACAAATCTTCATTATTACCATAAAGTATACTCATGTTTGTACTTCAAAGAATAAACAAATATATTTAGAGAATTTTAATTGTATGCGTATATTAAGATTTATCTGTATTTGCAGTTTACCTTTCTTTCCTTTTATGATATTTCTTTCCTTTTATGATATGTCCTTTGAGGTTGTTTCTTTAGTCCTTCGACGGTTTTATAAAATTTTAAGAAACTAAATACAATATTAATTAAAAAATTTAAAGATTTCTTATCAAATCTTATAGGAGGGTTTGTAAAGAAAATGGATAAGGTGTCAATGTTCAAGATGCTTTCAAAGGATATGCTTTTATAATGAAAATCAAGTTTTGATGGGAAAATTTATATAAAACTAACTCGATTTCAAAATGCCAAAAAAGTTGAACTCAAAAGTAATAAAGCCCTTATCTTAAAGATGGTGTATAGCTCTACTTCGGTAGATAAGGTCATTAAGTCTTTCAGTTTTAGTTGAAAATCGATCATGGTTTTGTGTTTCAAAATGGGCCTTAATTCCTAGGTCGCTACGGTCTTTACCTCAAAAGGTGGTTGTCAAAATTAGGAATTTTCATCCACTAATTTTGATTGGGAAATTTGCTTCCCTCATCCCCTCCCAATCTGTAGGACTTAGAAAACCTCAAAGTGATTAGGAACACATTAACGGAATCTTTCAATAGTATTGGTTTAAAAGTTGGAATGTAAGCATGTGATCGAACTTTTATTGAAGGTTTCTAGGGAAAAATGTTAACAAAGATAAAACTACGAATACTTAATTAAGTTCACCTTTAGATAAACTATAAACATATAGCAATTAATTATAATGCATACCATAAATACAATTGTTTCACGAAGGCCTATTTAATGAAAAGTATGCATCCCACTAATAAAAAGGAAAAGATGAAAACCAAAATTTCACAAGTCATGACCAGAAAGAAAAGAAAGAAGAATCAATTGACTCAACAACAAGTCAAAGAAGAAACAATAACACAACATCAAAGTCAAAACAAATTCAATATATATAATCAAAATCAATAGAGGGACACTTCATCTCCAAAGGAAAGTTTGCAGAATTCAATGGATTAGGGAAGTATTGTAACATCCCGCTCTTGCGCGCACTGAGCGAACTTATTCTTTGAGGACACTTTCTTGCAAGTGTCCAGATTATTATACTATTATCCATTTGATTATGATTATGAGGCATTATGGATATAACGATATGTTATTTTTTTGTATTGACATAGATAGGTGCTATTGACTAGGTTCTTTTGAGTGTGCAGGACTTTGGACCTCGAGGATGCAAAGGCATCGATGAAACCCCTTGGAATCTTGATCGAGTCAGGGAGTGAATTGTTGGGTTGATTATTGTTGATGTGACATATGTACATATGATTAGATGTTATGATGATTGATTATGTTGCTGACATGATTTGTTGATGATGTAGGTTGACGATAGCTTACCGACCATAATCACATGTGGAGTAGAGGGGTCATAAACGACAACCAAAGACTTTAAGGGAGAGGTGTGGACAACAGCCCTGCCATAGCCTATTAGCACTCCCATTGTGGCTCAAACTATAGGTTAAATATTACCTAGTTCGATAAGATACACGATGTCATGAATGAAGACTGTGATAGTTGCTCACGATGATTCTAAGGGGCACGCAATAAGGCAGGGGTGTTATTCCTTAGAGGCCCTTAGTATCCCACAAGATCACCTAGTAGAGTATTGACTCCAGGGGTTTTTGATGTCTACCAGGTCAGTCAAGAGGCGAGTGGCACCCTTGGAGCATGTAATGCATCTTGAAGGGCATGCCGCGCAAGGAAAAATGAAAGAGGCAAGTGGCACCCTTGGAGCACGTAGTGCATCCTGAAGGGCACGTCGCGCGGAAAAAAAGGAAATAGGTGAGTGGCACCCTTGGAGCACATAGTGCGTCTTGAATGGCACATCATGCAAGGAAAAAAGAAAGAGGCAAGTGGCACTCTTGGGGCACCTAGTGCATCCTGAAGGGCACGTCACGATTTTAACTGGTAAGTGAATAAACCTAAACGACCTTAAAATGAATGATGTGACAAATGAGATTTAAAAACATTTTTCCCTAATAAAAATGTCGCCCAGCCTAGTGAATTTACAACGGAAGTCTAATTAGAACATGTGGTAAATAATAATAATAATAATAAATGAACATGTAACGAGAAAGGGTTAAGAAATTCAATTAATTTATTAAAATCAAATTATATTGGGGGATTAAAATTTTAAAAGGGAAATGATTGTTTTATCTACATATGCTAATTAAATTTTTAATTAAAAAGAAAAAGCGGTAAAAGGTTGTTTTTTTTAACACTTGCTAAATTGAGTTTTAGCTAAAAGTGGAAAAGAGGGAAACTTAGAAGAAATAGGAAACCAAAGGAAAAAGGGGAAACATAAAGAAAAAGTTGAATGTCTAACTTAGTAAGGACTCTTGCCTTGGGAACTTGATATTTTTTAATGCTACTAAGAATTTAGTAAGGCGTAAGTCATTTAAGATTTGTAAGGGAATATTGGGACACCGAGGAGCATTTTTAGGACTCTTTTTAGGTGGGTGAGAGAAATAGGAATAATTAAATAATTGATGAAATTAATTTTCTAGTGCAACTAGGGGAATGGGTGACATGCATACGAGGGGGGATTTTTCTGATTAATTTAACGAAAAATAAATTAAATGGGAATTTGGGAAATAAATCACTTGAAAACTCTAGAAAAGGGCGGAGGAGGAGGAGTATGGGTCTCATATTTTATGCGTAACTTTACGCTGTTGATTTTTTTTCTTCACTGAACTTATCTTATGGGAGTTGGGATACCCAGCTTGGGTAACGAGTGGTATATCGACCTTCAGGAGCAAGTTGGGTGCTAGGGATTCTATGGTATTGGGTGCGTGGCCTCTTTGCGGCTCGGGGGGGTCAGGGGGAAGAAGAGTACCCCTAGAGTTGATTGGGAGGTACCAGTGAGGTCACATTGGTCGGCAAGCGGAAGCTGGACAGAGCATGCACGGGACAAAAACTACTGAGCACTCATGTTTGGCTAAGGTACACCGATTTAATAGTTACTTGCAATACAATTAAATTTACACATGTTATTACTCTGTACTCGGTTTAAGATTTCATTTCCATGCACTATCTTGCACCTGCTTTCCCACAGTATTGTAATCCCCTTGCTTTCTATTTTCTGAATGGATTTCCCTTGGCGAACCCAACTCTTGATTTCAATAACTTATCTGTGGGTTTTATTGATTGTTATGAAGAGATTGTGGTTTATCTTCTTCCCTTATCCCTAGGTCATCAGTCCATGCCTGAGCAGTCGACCAGGAACCAAATTGACGGTCATCACTTCGTTGTTTAAAAACCTATAGATTCTAATGCCCTTCTTTTCTGTGCAATGATGATGATAGAAGGATAATTTTTTCCCAGCCGTCTATCCCTTCCCTATCTCTGCGTATGATTGGTTCATTGATGAATGATTAGTCCTTCCACCTTCTTGTTAATGAGTATCTCTATGTTTTCTTGGATTGATCATCTCTGCATTTTCTTGGAACGGTTTTCTCTACGTTTTAATTGTTGGAACTTTGATAAACCTCTGAGTTTTGAATGCCAATTCTCTTCGTTTGTGGTGATTGATTACATCTACATTTTTCGGTGGTTGATTTCTTTTTCGTTTCCTTGTGATTGATTATCTATGAGTTTCTTAGATTCCTTACTTAGTGAATGCTTACACAATGATTATGTACTGCGATTTTATTCTTACTCCTGAAATTTAATTTTTTTTGGATCCACATTTGATCATTTAGTAATGAATAACGATCTAATTTCTATTGTGTTGAATTGCATTTGATTAAGCATTGATTGATTAGCTTTAGATTTTCATTTCTATTGTGAACTTATCCTTATTATTGTGATTGATTAGATTCTTAATTTCACTACTCTGATTTCTTATCAGAGTTTTGATCCCTACCTTTTATCTGCGTTGGATTTCATACATGGGTTTTTATGAGCCTTCTTTACCCACCTCTTTACTCAACCAAAAATTACCTGCGTTCTTAATGATCCACTATTACCAGCGAATTTTGTGGTTGTGTTACCTGCGTTTTAATGTCCTTTAACCCTCACCTGTGGTTTTTTTTAACCTCGAATGCCAACGAATTCCATTATTGTTTTATCTTCGTTTTTAAAGTTATCAATCCTTACTTGTGTTTTTTTATGAACCCCGATTTCCAGTGAAATTCATTATTGTTACACCTGCATTTTTAACATTTAATTGATAGTGAAGTTATACTATAATTGACTACGATTTATATCTGGCTAGGTTTCATTACATATTGACTGCAAGATTTACTATATGGGTGTAATAAATAGAATTTTGGTTGTGAATAAATAAGCATTATGTTATGACAACGATTCTATTGTGTAGTTAATAAGATTAAGTTGTGTAATAAATAATTTAGACAACATTTTTATGTGTAGTTTCAACGCTTTCCTTGTTATGCAGATGGTTGTGTTTTGGTGACCATGCAAATGTAGTGTGAGTGACAATGAAATTCCTTTCCATATTAATGATCGACAAAATGATGTTATAGACTTCATTATCCTTGTTAAACCAAATTTATACATAATGAATAACAATGAGCTTTTAACTCGAATGGCAACGAAATTATATATAGAATTACTGTGTTTTAGCCTTTAAATGACCGCGAATTTATATTATCAATGACAATGAGTTTTTTACGTGAATGACAATAAATATATTGATTTATTCCCTTATATAGACACCGACCTCATGCGTTTTATATATTTTTCAATAGTTTGACAAATAGATTTATCAGAAGACTTAATTTGGACAACAATTCTATTTCGTGTATAAGAAGCGTAGATCTCTTATAAAATATCGATTATTAATTTAGACAACAATGTTGATTATTGTAGACTGGTTAAAATATAGATGGTAATGTTTTAAATATTAAACTGGTTAAAATATAGACTATAACATTTTAACATAGACTGGTTAAAATATAGACTGTAACATTTTAACATCGACTGGTTAAAATATAGACTGTAACAATTTAAATATTGTTGACAGTAATGCTATTACACAATATTGATAGTAATGTTATTACACAATCTTGTTGACTGATTATTCTAGACTTGTTAAAATATAGACTTGTTAATTTAGACAACAATGTCGATTATTTTATAAGCAACTTAGATCACCATTAAAATGTTAAGTAGTTCACTTATTAATGGACAGTGTATAATTGCTGACAAGCGTATTTTGATTTTGTTAAGTGCTTATTTTAGTTCACATTTATGATAACATTTATGACAATAGTAACATGATAATAGTTCACTCCTTCACACTTAGACATCTTGCTTAACAGATAATGTTTTATGGTTTGTTGGAGAAGTCGTGTAATAGCTTATGCAATTTTATTTGAGTGACGTCATCTTGTGTCTTGTCAACTCATTGCTTGGGTGCATCAGGTACAATCTTCTTGTCAGTTAATTCAATCTCCTAGCGCATTGAATTTTCTTAGGTTATTGGTCTAGATGTATTATGTTGCACCAGGGTTATCGTCATGCCTATCACCTTGTGACGGCATGATTCCTGATGAGGGGACCATTGTGTGCCCTGAGGGATAGAGGCGAATGATAATCAAGTCGGAGTTAGTGCCTTCCGATGTGGGCGTTGTTCATTGTAATGGTTGTTGGGACTTGGTTTTGTAACGCCTTAAGGCGTTGGGTTTTGTACGGCGTAGGGTTCTAGCTCCTGGACGTCAAGCCACTATGTTAGGTTGTTGATGTTTTCACTTAGCTTGTAGGAATTGTTGTGGTTGTGTCAGGCGGGTAGTCGTTTCTATCTGTCTTTTATTTTTGCACGTTTCACCTAGTTGCTCTATGTGCTAGTTTGTTGATTCGTTGTTGTCTATTTCCTGATCTATGTGTGTGATTTTCATCGTCAGGTTGTGTGGTTTAACTCTTGTCGTCGTTTCCTTCCTGCCTAAAAACAAAAAAAATTGCAATTTTTTCTTTGCTTGTAGTCGAAACTAATGCATATCCTTCTAGTGAAGAAGTTCATATGGTACAACCTCTGGTTTGATAGTTAGACATTCCAGAAACTACTGACAAGCATGTCCACTCTCCTCCCAAAATTGACCCATAGTTTATTGAAGGGGCAAGACCTCCTACATTTGTAATTCCATAATAAAGAGGTCAAGAGTGTCAGAATACGGCTCCATCGTCCCTACCTAGATTGATCAACATGCACCAAAGAAGCCCTAAATGCATTATGGTGGATGAAAGTGGTCTACCATCACTTGAAGGTAAGTTTCCTAATTGAACTATTTGTTATCAATCATACAAAATTATCAAAGAGTATTTTGAGCCAAAATCTGATGCAACTAAATATCAGTTATTTTTATCTTTGTTAAAATATATGAGTTTGACTATTATTAGGATAAGCTTAGGCATTAAAAAAATCAAAAGTTCATACACAAGTAATCATATTGTTAGAGTCCTTGTGGATTATTTTCATTAAATTAGTAAGAAAACTCATTCTCAAGACCATAATGCAACCCAACACATGTTGTCACAATCAGTTTTTAGCAATATCACATGAAAACATTGTTTTCTCAAACAAACATATCATTTGATCATTCAAAGAAATGCCAAAACCCTTTCAAAGTATTCTATTAGATGATATAACCTCGACATAGTGTTTGCAACTATTCTATTTTTAATTTATGCACATTCTTCTCTCGTGGATTAGTGTAAGAAGTATATTATGCAACTGAGCTTCCTTTCATATGCAAGGTGGTGCTAGACAAGATGGATATTCCAAAGCATTTGAATGAACGCACATTCAAAGGGAACTTCAAAACATAGGATGAGGAGAAGGGAAATAGTGGTAAATATTTTTTTTTATATTAAACATTGGAAATATGAATCAAATAAATTGTATAAATTAATAAATTGTATATAGAAAAATAAGAAACTCCAACTTGGTATGATATTATCATCTTATGTGATTTATATTAACTTGCAGGTGGGAAATTTGAAATAAAATAAATTGAAGAAAACCATGAAATATGATTTTTTTTACATTAAATAGATATTAGACAAATCAAATTAAGATAACTAAAAAGTTGATAATTTATGTTTGTTGCATTAAATTGTTAAAACACAAGTCAACTAATGTATATATTAAATCTTAACACAAGATAGTTTAGAATGATGTATAGTATCAACCTAAATCCATCTTAACTCTAAATTTATCAAGCTTTGAGAAGAATCAAATTCCTGAGATGCAAAATTTTTAGAATGAAAAACTTGAAGAATGCTTCCACTACAAGGGATTTGATCCCTCTCAGTGCTATATAGATTTAGAGTGAATATGAATTGAGAGTGAAGATGCATCTAGGCTCGATTCAATGGTAGGTGATCACATCAAACTATTAAAAGATCGCCAATATTATATATTTTTAGATGAATACAATCATGTGAAATTTACAAAATATCATCTATACTCTAGAGAGTACTATCAAGAAGGGAGATTTAAAAGATACATAAGAAATAAGATGAATATTAATAAAGTAATAATGTCAACAATGAAGAAGGCCAACAATCATAAAGCAATATGATGCATATAATAAAGTACACATGGATTAACTAATGACCAATCTTAATGCATATAATAAAGTATACATCGATTAAGTACACATTTTCTTTCTTTTACCCACACTTGCTGGATTTCCATGTTTTCCTATAGGTCATATGAGAAAGGAAGTTGATTTTGAAGATTATTCAAACCTTTAAGTCATTGCAATGAGGAACATCATATAGTGTTTCTCTTGCTTTCAACTATTAATAGCCACTTTCTCGAACCTTACATGTTCCTCACAATTATATTTACATTAATGCATGATTTTTGTTTAATGCATTGTGTATACCAATGTACAGATTCTAACATAGAAAAAAAATGGACTTCGGTTTATAAGTGAGAATATCTTTTGCAACATCATAGTATGTATTTTAACATTGGTTTGCAATATATTATTGTTAAAGTCATTTCAACCGATAATTTGAACTATTTCATTGCTTAAATCAATGCACTCGATCAATTTTCTTGGTATTGTTTTTTGTTTTGTAAGTAAACACAAATTCTATTGAAATATAAAAATATATAGAGAGAGTATCCGGCCATATCAAGGAATTTCACTTTCCATCACAAAGTCTAGGAGATATAGAGTATGTTGGCATGTCGAGAGAGAAACTATGTCATCTTTTAACAATATACTGTAGAAAATCAAGATAAAATTGAGGCTTAAATAGACTATTTAGAAAACTAAAATAACAACATGAAAATCTAATATGGTTTTTGTAAACATAAAAAGAGAAAGGGAAGATCTCAAACATCTATGGGGGGTGTGACTTGGGAGGGATGCTCAGAGCTCCTAACAAACGCATCAACCACCAAAATATTCTAGAGGGGGTCATGTGGTGAGGAGCAATTGTAGGTCAGTTGAAAAATAACACCATGATTCTTCACTAGTGAGGAGATGAGGAAAATCAACAACTTGTTATGTCTTTCTATAGTTTCAAGACACTGAACAAACTTCCTGTAATCTTACTCTTTGGGTAGCATTTCCTTGGCTACCATGGTTTTGGTGTGCCAACATAGTTCCATGGTATGAAATAATTTTGTATCATTGTTTCTATTGGTGCCCAAGTATGGGACCCCAACATGTTGGTCAATAGAATCATCATCCTAATAAACCATAATGATGTTAACCTCTTCCTTTATTGAATGCATGGAAACCTGAGCGGACGGTGGGATAGAGTCACTGTAATGAGAAACCACTTCTTCAGCAACAAGAGCAAGCCAAGTTTTGTGAGGAGGGGCGGGCTTCACACGGTGAACTCGAGAAGCCATGGGAGAGAAACTAAGGATCACAACCCAATCATTGTCCAGGACTAGACTAAAACCATTAGCAATGACAGGAATAACAATTTGGGCCATATTTACCGCTTTGACCAAAGATGCAAAAATAAGAGCTGCTAGGATGAATACTCGAGTGAGGAACGTTGGCATGCATGGAAACTTAGTGGCTCATAAATCCACTATCATCAACATAGTACTTATCCACCATTGCCATTGCCTTTCCCAAGGCCAAGTTATTTGAAACATGATCAAGCACTCATGGGGAAGTACATGGGGAATAGACATCCCAAGGAAACACATTCTTAGGCATGGGTGGGAGAGTTTTCATAGAACCCTCGATCATGATGTCATCCTTAATCTCTCGTCCATCCGATATCTAATCTGGGAATATTGGTATTGTTTATTCAATTAATGC
>JASDQU011025888.1:0-17618 GCA_032191745.1 Picea mariana
TAGGCAGTGCAGGACCTGATATACTTGTTGACCTCATGTCAAAGTTTTGGCCAGTAGAAATGCTTATGTAGCATCGCCACTGTCGTTTTGATGCCGAAGTGTACTACCACCCAACTGTAGTGGGATTCCCAAATCAACTTTGCTCGCTCGCTTGATGGAACACATATATGGCCCAAACGACACAACAAACCATCCTGAAGATGGAAATTATCGACAACTATCTTTGCACCAAACATTTGGTAGGTGGTGGCAAAGTCTGGGTCTTTCTCAAAGAGTTGGGTCCATACAGAGGTCTCATGGCCACAGAAGTCTAGCACTGTGCTGAGTGCTGCGATTGGTGGTCTACTGAGAAAATCAGCGACGCGATTGGTGCTTCATGTTTTATACTTGATGTTGAGTTGGAATTGTTGCAAGTATGTGGACCACTTTTGATGGAAATCATTCTGCAATTTTCCTTGAGTTTTCATGAACTGCAGTGGCTTATGATTAGTGTGAATGATTGTCTCCTTCCCAAGAATGTAATGTCTCCACTGGCGGCAGGATTTTACAATGGAGTACATTTCTTTGTCGTAAGTAAGGTAGTTATGGACAACATCTAATAGTGTCTCACTATGATAGGCCACAGGGTGGTCGTGTTGAGTGAGAATGACGCCAAACGCATAGTCTGAAGCATTTGTCTCGATCTTAAAGGGTTGCTCCAGGTCTGGTAGTGAAATTACTGGGGTTGAGAACAAGCGTTGCTTCAAATCGTTGAATGCTTGTTGTTGGGACCAGCCCCACGTAAATTTCACCTTACCACCACCCCTAGTGATTTGGTTGAGGTCCCATGCAATATGGGAGAATCCCAACACGAACCTGCAGTAGAAATTGGCAAGGCCCAAAAAGCTCCGAAGCTCAGTGAGTGTGGTTGGGGTTGGCCAATCACGGATGACTTGGATCTTGGTTGGATCCACATGTACGCCATGTTGATCAATTATGTAGCCCAGGTAATCGACCCTGTCCATGTCAAAGGATCATTTTTCCAAGTTGGCATATAGCTTTTGTTGTCGTAGGGTGTGCAGAACCTGCTAAATATGATCCAAGTGTTCGGCCCAAGTCTTGTTGTAAATGAGAATGGCATCCAGATACACCACTAAAAAAGTATCAGTGAATGGTCGTAGAATATCTTCCATTATCCTTATGAAAGTGTCTGGAGCATTTTTCAAACCAAAGGGCATGACCAACCATTCAAAAAGGCCTTCCTTTGAATTGAAGGTGGTTTTCCATACATCTATTTGTTCTATCGGAACCTGGTGGTAGCCAGAATTCAGATCAATCTTACTGAAGTATTTGGGCCCCATGATTTGATCAAGGAGGTCGTCGATTTGGGGAATCGAATACCAGTTTCTGGTTGTGATTTTATTCAGATCCTGGTAATCAATGCAGACTCACCAGGTTCCATATTTCTTCTGTACTAACACGATTGGGATCCCACAAGGTGATGAGTTGGGACAGATGTGGCCCTTGTGGATCAGTTCTTAGATCTATCGCTTGATCTCCTCATTCTCTAACAGAGAGTAGAGATATACTGGCCCATTGGGCAGTGGTGCGTCGGGGGTCAGATCGATGGGGTGCTTGACCTAGCAATGCAGAGGTACCCCGGTAAGTGAGGATAATATATCAGAGTATTCTTCCACGACCTTATCTACTTGCTTCTACTATGTGAAGAGTTCGGTCGCAGAGATCTTGGATGTGGTTGTGATCTTTCGCTTACTCTAAGAGTGGATCACGAAGAAGACAAAATTCCCCATCTGAGTGATGACCTTAATTCATTTCTTAGCATAGATCAAGGAAATAGCACTAGGTGGGACTATCTCGGGTGTTTTGTACAATTTCTTATTCAAAGTAATAATAAGACTATGAGTCCTAGACTCATATATGGCATGACGTTTCCATAAATAAGTTTGGCCCAAAAGAACATCACAAACTTCGAGAGGAGCAACATCACACAATACCTCATCTTTGAAGTGCTTGATAATGTATGACAATCGGCACTATTGGCTGGCGCGGAGATCGCTTCCTTGGTAGAGCCATCCAATAGTGTAGGGTTGTGGGTGCGGCGTTGTCGGCAGGGCCAACCGCTTGATGACCTTTGCTGAGATGAGGTTCTTCTGGCTATCGCTATCAACGATGAAGTGTAGTGGGGTGCGTTTTTCCCACATCTATGAATGGAAGAGGTGTTCTCCTTCTTCTGGCTCATCTAGTTCTCTAGGCTGGAGCTTGGTGGTAGAAACGGTGGCCCTGAGTTCCACGTCAATGATCTGTCTTCCCCTTTTTGGTTTTGGCTCTGAGTCTGAACCCACATCTGATTTAGAGGCTTTCACTTCAGCCACCAGTGACTGCTTTGAGCGGAAGTCAACAGTTTTATGCCAAGGGCTCTTATGGAAGTCGCATCACTTCCCAGTATCTTTATTTGTCTTTCCGGTGTCATTCTTTGCTTGTAGCATGGACTGGTTGTCCTAATACTTTCCATATTTGCTCTGTTCTTTTTTCTATGGATTGGGGCCGCCCTTTCTGGGATTTTGTTGTGAGGGGTTCCCAGGCCCAAATTGCCGCATCTTTTGTTTGATATTCTCCTCGATTTTGACGACATATCGGTAGGCCTCGCCCAAGGATGAGATGTCCATAAATTCCATTTTGGTCTGGATGTATCTATGCAGAGCGTCGCGATACTTGAGCACCAGATGTCGCTCTGAATATTTGATACCCAATTTGGTGCGCAAGGTATGAAATATATTTGTGAAATCTGGCACTGCTTGGTCTCTTTCTTTTCATAGTGTGGTCCATTTGGTATACAAGTCATCATAACTTCTAACAAGGTAGTATTGTTCCTTAATAACATCCCTGAGGGATTCCCAAGTGGTCATGACTGTAAATAATGAGGGTTCCTCTGTTTCCTTTTGCTCACAGAAAGTTTCCCACCAATCTTTGACATGGGGAATGACTTTGAGGAGCACAAGAGTAATCTTTTCTCTATTCAAAAAGTTATGGACAGAAAAATACCCTTCTAGTGGATTCAACCATTTGTCTACAACATCTACGTCTAGAAGATGTGTCGCCTGTTGGTAGCCACCGAAGGATTTGGGTGAAACTATCCATCATCTCGTTCCTTTTTTGTGTGAGGGATTCCTTAGTCAACAGTTTGAAAGGATATCCTATCTCATCATCTTTATTTTCTACTACCATGAGAGTTCACTCGGGCGTGCGAGAGATTTTTTCCTCAAGAGAAACAAGCTCGAGACCCAACTCTTTGTACTCCGACCTCGTTGGGGACATGCATTAAGATGAAAAGGAGAAGACCACTCTGATACCACTGATCCGGATTTTATGAGCAGAATGAAATGAATACATATTATTAACAGGTGATTAACACAAAATAACAGAGATACAGTAAAACTAGTTTTATATTCAATAAGGAAATAAGCTGAAACTGTAAAATGCAGCGGAAACAAGCTTGCTGGAATGGCGGTGGCTTATCTTTGAGAAGAGATGTGACGGTTGCACTCATTCACAAGAAGATGATTACAATGAAGCTCTAAAGGCCTTTTTATAATAAACAGGAATATCAAAAACCGTAGACATCTAAAAACCTAACCCTAGGAGATGAAGCGACAAAAGTCATGTGGGCCCCGTCTGGATTAGTTAGTACATCAACTTCCTGAGGTCGTAACGTTTGCATACGATATCCGTTTTAGGCGTATGATAGCCCGTTGGAAAGGTATCTTCAAGGAGATTGATTTTGGGTGATAAATAGTGTCTTTGGCCATTAGTGAGAAGTGTGATTCCAAGAAACCTTCATTTAGGCCCTCAAAATGTCCCTGGAAGTTAAAACTGCTAAAAATAGTAAATTGCCAAAATTGCCAGAAAACTATTTTTAGCCAGTTGGAAAAGGTGGGTGGCCACTGATATCCACCTGGATCAATCCTCCCTCATTGGGAAGAAATGGTCTTCATTGCATTGATTTCCCCCACCGGATGAGGAAATTTCTATAGAATTTGGCCCCGGGTGAGCCACTTGCCTTGGTGCAGGAGCTCTCCTACTTTTACGACTCGATAAAGATAGATCCTTTGTTGTCGAGTGCCCTTGATCTGTGTGTCCACAATATGATCATTGGATTTCTGTTGTATGCATTCGGGGTTGATATTTGTTGGTGTTAGTTGTTCTTCTACTTTTGAGGTGTCCAATAATGGTGGGAAATAAGGGCGAAGGAGATCCACATTGAACATTGGGTGTAGGCTAAGGAAAGGAGGAATATTGAGCTCAAAAGAATTATCCCCCATGAGTTTGGTGTTGTTGTACGGCCCATAATGGAGTGGGTGAAGCTTCTGATGGGGTCTTGTAAGGAATTCTTTCTGCAAGTGCAACCAAAATTTGTCACCCACCTAAAACTTATGTGGCACCCGATGGTTATCATGGTGCTGCTTGTACTTGTCATTGGACTTCTGTAGGATATCCTAAACCTCTTGGTGGATGTTTTGGATCCCCTCAATGAACTGGGTGGCTTTGTCAGCTTCAGTTGGAGCAGGAGATGAGTCACTCAAGGTGACAGCAAGCGAAAGTGCAACATCTATGGGACCCAATGGCTGTAATACCAACCCCACCTGAAAGTGGTTGTGGTCGGTTGAGCTATGCAGGTCTTGGTTGTAGCTATGTTGGACGTAAGGAAGGCTCTCATACCATGTGTGAGGATTCTTTGAATTATACATGCGAAGGATATGCACAATCATTCGATTTATGACCTCAATTTGGCCATCTATCTGGGGGTGGAAGGCCATGGATTTGGTGAGTTTGGTGTCCAGCAGTGACCAGAGGCTCAACCAGAATGTGCTGAGAAATCGACTATCCCGATCTAAGAAAATGGTTTGTGGGATTCCAAAATGTACGCAAACTCATTCAAAGAAGAGCTTGGCAGTGGCCTTTATTGTGATGTTCTTCTTGCAGGCAACCAGAATCGCCATCTAAGAAAAGCGATCAACAACCACAAAAACACAGTCATTTCCCCACTTGGTGGAAGGAATCCCTCGACATGTAGTCCATTGAGATGGATTCCCATAACCTGTCAAGAGTAGGAAGAGGGGTGTACAAGCCTTGTTTCCTAGTGGCCAGTTTGGCAATAGCGCAGGTAGTGTAGGACCTGATANGGCCGAAACTTGTACAGGAGTTCAGCAAGTATATCAGGTCCTGTACAAGTTTCGGCCAGTAGAAATTTTTTTGTAGCATCACCACTGTCGTTTCGATGCATAAGTGTCCCGCCACCCGACTGTAGTTGGCTTCCTAGATAAAATTCACTCGCTCGCTTGATGGAACACAAATATGGCCCAGGTGGCGCAACAACCCATCTTGAAGATGGAAATTATCGACAACTTTGTTTTCACACAACATTTGGTAGGTGGTGGCGAAGTCTAGGTATGTCTCATAGAGTTGGGGCCATCTAGAGGTCTCCTAGCCACAGGAGTCTAGCAACATGGTGAGTGTCGTGACCGATGGTATGCTAAGGTAATCAGTGACATGATTGGTGCTTCATGTTTTATACTTGATGTTGAGGTGGAATTGTTGAGAGTATGTGCCCTACTTTTGATGGCGATCATTTTGCAATTTTCCTTGAGTCGGCATGAACTAAAGTGGCTTATGATCAGTGTGGATGATTGTCTCCTTCCCAAGAATTTAATGTCTCCACTGGCGGCAGGCTTGCACAATGGAGTACATTTATTTGTCATAACTAGGGTACTTACGGACAACATCTGATAGTGTCTCACTATGATAGGCCACGGGGTGGTCGTGCTGAGTGAGAATGGTGCCCACCGCATAGTCTGAAGCATCTGTCTCAATCTCAAAGGGTTTTTGCAGGTATGGTAGTGAAATTACTGGGGCTGATCAGAAGTGTTGCTTCAAATCGGAACACTTGTTGTTGGTACCAGCCCCATGCAAATTTCGCTTTACCACCACCCCTGGTGATTTGGCTAAGGGCCCATGCAATATGGGAGAATCCCAACATGAACCAATGGTAGAAATTGGCAAGGCCCAAGAAGCTTTGAAGCTCAGTGAGTGTGGTTGGGGCTGGCCAGTCACAGATGGCTTGGATCTTGGATGGATCCACATGTACAACATGTTGATCAATTATGTAGCCCAGGTAATGGACCTTGTCCATGCTGAAGGAGCATTTTTTCAAGTTGACATATTGCTTGTGTTGTTGCAGGGTGTGCAGAACCTGCTGAATATGTTGCAAGTGTTCGACCCAAGTCTTGTTGTAAATGAGAATGTCATCCAGATACACCACCACAAAATTATTGGTGAATGGTCACAGGATATCATCCATCATCCTCATGAAAGTGGCTGGAGCATTTGTCAAACCAAAGGGCATGACCAACCATTCGAAAAGGCCTTCCTTTGACTTGAAGGTGTTTTTCCATACATCTGTCTGTTCTATCAGGACCTGGTGGTAGCTAGAATTCAGATCAATATTACTGAAGTATTTGGCCCCCATGAGTTGATCAAGGAGGTTGTCGATTCGTGGAATTGGGTACCTGTTTCTGACTGTGATTTTATTCAGAGCCCGATAATCAATGTAGAGTTGTCAGGTTCCATCTTTCTTCTGTACCAGCATGATTGGGCTCCCGTGAGATGATGAGTTGGGATGGATGTGCCCCTTGTGGACCAGTTCTTAGATCTATCGCTTGATATCCTCATTCTCTAACAAAGAGCGGTGATAGACTGGCCCATTGGGAAATGGTGTACCAGGGGTCAGATCGATGGGGTGCTTGAACTAGCAGTGTAGTGGTACCCCGGTAGGTGAGGAGAATATATATGAGTATTCTTCCATGAACTTATCTACTAGCTTCTGCTGTGTGGAGAGGTAGGTCATATAGACCCTGGATGTGGTTGTGATCTTTTGCTTATTCTAAGAGCGAATCACGAAGAAGACAAACTTCCCCATCTGAGAGATGACCTTCCTACATTGCTTAGCAGAGATCAAGGAAATAGCACTAGGTAGGACTGTCTCGAGTATCCTATACAATTTCCTATTCAAAGTAATAATAACACTACAAGGATTAGACTCATATATAGCATGATGTTTCCATAAATAAGGTTGGACCAAAAGAACATCACAAACTTTGAAAGGAGCAACATCACACAATACCTCATCTTTGAAGGGTTTGATTTCGTACAACAGTCGGCACTGTTGGTTGATGCATAGATCGCTTCCTTGGCGAAGCTAGCCAATGGTGTAGGGTTGTGGGTGTGGCATTGTTGGCAAGTCCAACCGCTTGATGACATCTGCTGAGATGAGGTTCTTCTGGATACCTCTATCAACAATGAACTGTAGCGGGGTGCCTTTTACCCACATCTATGAATGGAAGAGGCGTTCTCCTTCTTCTGGCTCGTATGGTTCACCAGGCTGGAGCTTGGTGGTAGCAATGGTGGCACCAGGTTCCGCATCAATGATATGTCTTCCCCTTTCTGGTTTTGGCTCAGAGTCTGAACCCCCATCTAATTCATAGGCTTTAACTTCATCCACCAATGACTGCTTTGAGTGACAATTAGCAGTGTCATGCCAAGAGCTCTTATGGAAGTCGCACCACTTCCTGGTATCTTTCTTTGTCTTTCTGGTGTCCTTATTTTCTTGTGGCTTGGACTAGTTGTTCTGATACTATCCATATTTTCTCTATCCTTTGTTCTGTGGGTTGGGGCTGCCCTTTCCTGGATTTTATTGTGAGCAGTTCCCATGCCCAAATTGTTGCATCTTTTGTTTGAGCTTCTGCTCAATTTTGACAGCATATCGGTAGGCCATGCCCAAGGATGAGATGTCCAGAAATTCCATTTTGGTATGGATGTATCTATGCATAGAGCCATGATACTTGAGCACTAGATGTTGCTTCCAATATTTGATACCCATCTTGGTGTGCAAGGTATGAAAGATATTTGTGAAATCTAGCACTGCTTTGTCTCTTTCTTATCATAGTGTGGTCCATTTGGTATACAAGTCGTCATAACTTCTGGCAAGGTAGTATCGTTCCTCAATAGCATCCCTGAAGGATTCCCAGGTGGTCGTGACTGTAAATAATGAGGGTTCCTTTGTTTCCTTTTGCTCACATAAAGTTTCCCACCAATCTTTGACATGGGGAACGGATTTGAGAAACGCAAAAGTAATATTTTCTCTATTCAAAAAGTTATGGACAAAAAAATACCCTTCTAGTAGATTCAACCACTTGTCTACAACATTTGCATCTATCTGACCTTCAAAAATAGAAATATCAAAGTTTATTTGTACCTTGAAGGGGGCGGCGCCTCCGCTTGAAGAAGATGTGTCGCCTGTTGGTAGTCGCCAAAGGATTTGCGTGAAACTATCCATCATCTCGTTCCTTTGTTGTGTGAGGGATTCCTCAATCAATAGTTTGAAAGGATACCATGTCCCATCATATTTATTTTCTTCTGCCATGAGAGGTTTCTTGAGCATGCAAGAGCTTTTTTCCTCAAGAGAAACAAGCTCGAGACCTAACTCTTTGTACTCCGACCTCGTTGGGGACATGCATTAAGATGACAAGGAGTAGACCACTCTGATACCATTGATACAAATTTTATGAGAAGAACAAAATGAATATAGATTATTAACAAGTGTTTAACACAAAATAACAGAGATACAGTAAAACTGGTTCTATATTCAATAAGGAAATAAGTTGAAACTATAAAATGCAGTAGAAACAAGCTTGTTGGAATGGTGGCAACTTATCTCTGAGAAGAGATGTGGCGGTTGCACTCATTCGCAAGAAGATGATTACAATGAGGCTTTGAAGGAATTTTTAAAATAAACAGGAATTCCAAAAACCCTAGACATCCAAAAACCTAACCCTAGGATATGAAGCGCCAAAAGTCATGTGGGCACCGTCTGGGTAAGTTAGTACATCAACTTCCCATGGTCGTAACTTTTTCATATGATCTCCGTTTTAGGGGTATGATAGCCCGATGGAAAGGTATCGTTGAGGAGATTCATTTTTGGGACTCAATAATTCCTTTATATATCAATGATTATCTCAATCCTGAGAAACCTTCATTTAGGCCCTCAAAATGGCTCCAAAAGTTAAAACTGCTAAAAATAGTAAATTGTCAAAATTGCCAGAAAACCAGTTGGAAAAGGTGGGTGGCCACCGATATCCAGTTGGATCAATCCTCCCTCCTTAGGAAGAAATGGTCTCCATTGCGTTGAGTTCCCCCATCAGATGAGGAAATTTCTGTTGAATTTGGCCCCGAGTGAGCCACTTGCCTTGGTGCAGGAGTTTCC
Organism: Picea mariana; assembly: GCA_032191745.1. Lineage (NCBI taxonomy): Eukaryota > Viridiplantae > Streptophyta > Pinopsida > Pinales > Pinaceae > Picea > Picea mariana. The sequence goes on from JASDQU011025888.1 coordinate 9,317, forward strand.
CTGCTTTGACGACTCGATAAAGTTGGATCCTTTGTTGTCGAGTGCCCTTGATCTGTGTGTCCACAATATGATCATTGGATGCTTGTTTTATGTAGTTGTGGTTGAGCTCTGTTGGTGTCATCTTTTCTACTACGTCTGAGGTGTTCAATAATGGTGGGAAATAAGGGCGAAGGAGATCCACGTTGAACACTAGTAGCAAGCCAAGGAAAGGAGAAATGTTGAGCTCAAAAAAATTATCCCCCACAACCTTGGTGATATTTTATGGCCCATAACAGAGTGGGTGAAGCTTCCGATGGGGTCCTGTAAGGTGCTCTTTCTGCAAGTGCAACCAAACTTTTTCGCCCACCTGAATTTTATGTGTCACCCGATGTTGATCATGGCGTTCCTTGTACTTGTCATTGGACTTCTGTAGGATATCCTAAACCTGTTGATGAATGTGATGGATCCACTCAATGAACCAGGTGACTTTGTCAGCTTCAGTTGGAGCAGGAGATGAGTCGGTCGAGGTGATCGCAAGGGGAAGTGCAACATCTATGGGACCCAATGGTTGGAATCCTAACCCCACCTAAAAAGGGCTATGGTCAGTTGAGCTATGTAGGGATCATTTGTAGCCATGTTGGACATAGGGAAGGCTATCATCCCATGTGCAAGGATGCTTTGAATTATACATGTAAAGGATATGAAAAATCATTCGAATTACGACCTCGGTTTGGCCATCTGTCTGGGGGTGGAAGGCCGTGGATTTGGTGAGCTTGGTGTCCAGTAGTGACCAGAGGCTTGACCAGAATGTGCTGAGAAATCGAATGTCCCAATATGAGACAATGGTTTGTGGGATTCCAAAATGTACCCAGACTCGTTCAAAGAAGATCTTGGTAGTGGCCTCTGTTGTAATGTTCTTCTTGCAAGCAACCAAAATTGTCGTCTTAGAAAAGCGATCAACAACAACAAAAACACAATCATTTCCCCACATGGTGGATGGGAGGCCCCACATGTAGTCCATTGAGATGGATTCCCATGGCCTGTCAAGAGTAGGAAGAGGGGTGTACAGGCCCTTTTTCTTAGTGGTTGGTTTGGCAATAGCGCAGGCAATGCAGGACCTGATATACTTGTTGACCTCTTGTCGAAGTTTCAGCCAGTAGAAATGTTTTCGTAGCATAGCCATTGTCTTTTCAACGCTGAAGTGTCCTGCCACCCGACTATAGTGGGCTTCCCAGAATAGCTTCGCTCACTCACTTGATGGAACACATATATGGCCCAGATGACATGACAACCCATCCTAGAGATGGAAATTATCGACAACTATGTTTGCACCCAACATTTGGTAGGTGGTGGCGAAGTCTGGGTCTGTCTCACAGAGTTGGGGCCATCCATAGGTCTCATGGTCGTAGGAGTCTAGCACCATGGTGAGTGTCGTGACTGGTGTTCAACTGAGGAAATCAGCGATGCAATTGGTGCTTCATGTTTTATACTTGATGTTGAGGTGGAATTGCTGCAAGTATGTGGACCACTTTTGATGGAGATCATTCCATAATTTTCCTTGAGTCTGCATGAACTATAGTGGCTTATGAACAGTGTGGATGATTGTATCCTTCCCAAGAATGTAATGTCTCCACTGGCGGTAGGCTTGCATTATGGAGTACATTTCTTTGTCATAAGTAGGGTACTTATAGACAGCATCTTATAGTGTCTCACTATGATAGGCCACGAGGTGGCCATGCTGAGTCAGAATGACGCCCACCACATAGTTTGAAGCGTCTATCCTAATCTCAAAGGGTTGTTGCAGGTCTGGTAGTAAAATTACTGGGGCTGAGCACAAGCACTGCTTCAAATTGTCGAACACTTTTTGTTGGGACTGGCCCCACACAAATTTCACCTTACCACCACCCCTGGTGATTTAGCTAACAGCCCATGCAATATGGGAGAATCCAAACACGAACCTGTGGTAGAAATTGGCAATGCCCAAGAAGCTTTGAAGCTTAGTGAGTGTGGTTGGGGTTGGCCAGTCACGGATGACTTGGATCTTGGCTGGATCCACATGTACGCCATGTTGATCAATTATGTAGCCTAGGTAATGGATCATGTCCATGCCAAAGGAGCATTTTTCCAAGTTGGCATATAACTTGTGCTATTGCAAGGTGTGCAGAACTTGCTAAATATGCTACAAGTGTTCAGCCCAAGTCTTGTTGTAAATAAGAATGTCATCCAGATACACCACTAAAAAAGCATTGGTGAATGGTAGTAGGATATCATACATCATCCTCATGAAAGTGGCTGAAGCATTTGTCAAACCAAAGGGAATGACCAACCATTCAAAAAGGCCTTCCTTTGACTTGAAGGTGGTTTTCCATACATCTATATGTTCTATCAGGACCTGGTGGTAGCCAGACTTATGATCAATCTTACTAAAGTATTTGTCCCCCATGAGTTGATCAAAGAGGTCATCGATTCAGGGAATTAGGTACCAGTTTCTGATTGTGATTTTATTCAGAGCCCGATAATCAATGCAGAGTCGCCAGGTTCCATATTTCTTATGTACCAGCTAGGCCCCCGCAAGGTGATGAGATGGGATGGATGTGCCACTTGTGGAGGAGTTCTTGGATCTATTGATTGATCTCCTCATTCTCTAACAAAGAGCGACGATAGAATGGCCCATTGGGAAAGGGTGCGCTGGGGGTTAGATCTATGGGGTGATTGACCTGGCAGTGCAGAGGTACCCTGATAGGTGAGGAGAATATATCCGAGTATTCTTCCACGACCTTATCTACTTGCTTCTACTATGTGGAGAGTTTGGCCACAGAGACCCTAGATGTGACTATGATATTTTTCTTACTCTGAGAGCGGATCATGAAGAAGACAAACTTCTGCATCTGAGAGATGACCTTCCTGCATTTCTTAGCAAAGATCAAGGACATAACACTAGGTGGGACTGTCTCGGGTATCCTGTACAATTTCCTGTTCAAAGTAGTAATAACACTATGAGGCCTAGACTCATATATAGCATGACGTTTCCATAAATAAGGTTGGCCCAAAAGAACATCACAAACTTCAAGAGGAGAAACATCACACAATGCCTCATATTTGAAGGGCTTGATGGTGTACGACAGTCGACACTATTGGCTTATGCGGATATTGCTTCCTTGGTAGAGCCATCCAATGGTGTAGGGTTGTGGGTGTGGCATTGTCAGTAGGGCTAGTCGCTTGACAAACTTTGCTGAGATGAGGTTCTTCTAGCTACCGCTATCAACGATGAAGTGTAGCAAGGTGCCTTTTACCCACATCTGTAAATGGAAGAGGCGTTCTCCTTCTTTTGGCTCGTCTGGTTCACCAGGCTGGAGCTTGGTGGTAGCAATGGTGGCACTAGGTTCCATGTCAATGATTTGTCTTCCCCTTTTTGGTTTTGTCTCATAGTCTAAACCCACATCTAATTTAGAGGCTTTCACTTCAGCCACTAGAGAATGCTTTGAACGGCAGTTAGAAGTGTTATGCCCAGGGCTATTATGGAAGTCGCACCACTTCCCAATATCTTTCTTTGTCTTTCTGGTGTCCTTCTTTGCTTGTGGCTTCGACTGGTTTTCCTCATACTTCTATATTTTCTTTATCCTTTGTTATATGGGTTGGGGCCGCCCTTTCCTAGTTTTTGTTGTGAGGGGTTCCCAGGCCCAAATTGCTGCATCTTTTGTTTGATATTCTACTCGATTTTGACGGCATATAGGTAGGTCAGGCCCAAGGATGAGATGTATAGAAATTCCATTTCGGTCTGGATGTATCTATGTAGAGCGTCTCGATACTCAAGCACTAGATGTCGCTCTAAATCTTCGATACCCATCTTGGTGCGCAAGGTATAAAACATATTTGTGAAATCTAGCACTGTTTGGTCTCTTTCTTGCCGCAGTGTGGTCCATTTGGTATACAAGTCGTCATAAATTTCAACAGGGTAGTATTGTTTCTTAATAGAATCCTTGAAGGATTCACAGGTGGTTGTGACTGTAAATAATGAGGGTTCCTCTATGTCCTTTTGCTCAAATAAATTTTCCCACCAATCTTTGACATGGGGAATAGCTTTGAGGAGCGCAAAAGTAATATTTTCTCTATTTGAAAAGTTATGAACAGAAAAATACCCTTCTAGTAGATTCAACCACTTGTTTACAGCTTCTGCGTCTATCTAACCTTCAAATATAGGAATATCAAAGTTTATTTGTACCTTGAAGGGGGCGGGGCCTCCGCTTGAAGAAGATGTGTCCCCTGTTAGTAGCCGCCGAAGGATTTACGTGAAACTATCCTTCATCTCGTTCCTTTGTTGCATCAGGGTTTCCTCAATCAACAGTTTGAAAGGATATATTATGCCATCATGTTTCTTTTCTCCTGCCATGAGAGGTCGCTTGGGCGTGTGAGAGATTTTGTCCTGACGAAAAACAAGCTCGAGACCCAACTCTTTGTACTTCGACCTTGTTGGGGACATGCATTAAGATGACAAGGAGCATACCGCTCTGATACCACTGATTCATATTTTATGAGTAGAAAAAAATGACTACATATTATTAACATGTGATTAACACAAAATAACAAAGATACTTTAAAAATGGTTTTATATTCAATAAGGAAATAAGTTGAAACTGTAAAATGTAGCGAAAACAAGCTTGCTGGAATGGTGGCGGCATATCTCTGAGAAGAGATGTGACGGTTGCGCTCATTCACAAGAATATGATTACAATGAGGCTCTGAAGGAATTTTTACAATACACAGGAATGCCAAAATCACTAGACATCCAAAAACCTAACCCTAGGAGATGAAGTGCCAAAAGTCATGCAGGCCTTGTTTCAGTAAGTTAGTACATCAACTTCATGGGGTCGTAACTTTTGCATACGATCTCCATTTTAGGTATATGATAGCCCATTGGAAAGGTATCATTGAAGAGATTCATTTTGGGGGACCAATAATGCCTCTTTCCATCATTTACAAGCTCAATCTAGAAAAACCTTCATTTAGACCCTCAAAATGGCCCCAAAAGTTAAAACTACTAAAAATAGTAAATTGCCAAAATTGTCCGAAAATTGTTTTGAGCCAGTTGGATAAGATGGGTGGCCACCGATATCCACCTAGATAAATCCTCCCTCCTTAGTAATAAATGGTCTAAATTGCATTTTGTTCCCCCGTCATATGAGGAAATTTCTTTTGAATTTGGCCCTGAGTGAGCCACTTGCCTTGGTCCAGGAGTTGCCCTGCTTTGACGACTCGATAAAGCTGGATCCTTTGTTGCCGAGTGCCCTTGATCTATGTGACCACAATATAATAGTTGGATGCTTGTTTTATGTAGTCAGGATTAAGATTTGTTGGTGTCAGTTGTTCTGCTACGTCTGAGGTGTCCAATAATGGTGGTAAATAAGGGCGAAGGAGATCCACATTGAACATTGGGTGCAGGCCAAGGAAAGGAGGAATGTTGAGCTCAAAATCGTTATCCCCTACAGCCTTGGTGATAGTGTACGACCCATAATGGAGTGGGTGAAGCTTCTGATGGGGTCTTTTAAGGCGATCTATCTGCAAGTGCAACCAAATTTTTTCGCCCACCTGAAACATATGTGGCACCCGATGTTGATCATGGCGTTGATTGTACTTGTCATTGGACTTCTATAGGATATCTTGAACCTGTTGGGGGATGTGTTGGATCCACCCAATGAACTGAGTGGCTTTGTCAGCTTCAATTGGAGTAGGATATGAGTCAGTCAAGGTGACTGCAAGGGGAAGTGAAACATATATGGGACCCAATGGTTGGAATCCCAACCCCACCTGAAAGGGGATATGGCCAGTTGAGCTATGTAGGGCTCGGTTGTAGATATGTTGGACATAAAGAAGGATCTCATCCCATGTGCGAGGATGCTTTGAATTATACATGTGAAGGATATGCACAATCATTCGATTTACGACCTCGGTTTGGCCATCTATCTTGTGGTAGAAGGCTGTGGATATGGTGAGCTTGGTGTCCAGCAGTGACCAGAGGCTCGACCAAAATGTGCTGAGAAATTGACTATCCCGATATAAGAAAATGGTTTGTGGGATTCCAAAATGTACCCAAACTCATTCAAAGAAGATCTTGGAAGTGGCCTCTGCTGTGATGTTCTTCTTGCAGGCAACCAAAATCTCCATCTTAGAAAAATGATCAACAACCACAAAAAAATAGTCATTTCCCCGCTTGGTGGACGAGAGGACCGACATGTAGTCCATTGAGATGGATTCCCATGGCCTGTCAGGAGTAGGAAGAGGGGTGTACAGGCCCTGTTTCTTAGTGGTCGATTTGGAAATAGTGCAGGTAGTGTAGGACCTGATATACTTGTTGACCTCATGTCGAAGTTATGTCTAGTAGAAATGTTTCTGTAACATCGCCACTATCTTTTCGACGTAGAAGTGTCCTACCACCCAACTGTAGTGGGCTTCCTGGATCATCTTTGTTGGCTCACTTGATGGAAAATAGATATGGCCCAGATGACACAATAACCCATCCTGAAGATGGAAATTATCAACAACTGTGTTTGCACCGAACATTTGGTAGGTGATGGTGAATTTCGAGTCTGTCTCATAGAGTTGGAGCCATCCAGAGGTCTCATGGTCGCAGGAGTCTAGCACCGTGGTGAGTGTCATGACTGGTGGTCTGCTGAGGTAATCAGTGACGCGATTGGTGCTTCATGTTTTATACATGATGTTGAGGTGGAATTGCTGCAAGTATGTGGACCACTTTTGATGGTGATCATTCTACAATTTTCCTTGAGTCTGCATGAACTATAGTAGCTTATGATCCATGTGGATGATTGTCTCCTTCCCAAGAATGTAATGTCTCCACTAGCGGTAGGATTCCACAATAGAGTACATTTGTTTGTCATAAATAGGGTACTTACGGACATCATCTGATAGTGTCTCACTATGATAGGCCACGGGGTGGTCGTGCTGAGTCAGAACAGTGCCCACCACATAGTCTAAAGTGTTTGTCTTGATCTCAAAGGGTTGTTGTAGGTCTGGTAGTGAAAGTACTGGGGCTGAGCACAAGCACTACTTCAAATCGTCAAAGGATTTTTTTTACGACTGGCCCCATGAAAATTTCTCCTTACCACCACCCCTGGTGATTTGGTTAAGGGCCCATGCAATACGGGAGAATCCCAACACAAACCTGCGATAGAAATTAGCATGGCCCAAGAAGATCCGAAGCACAATGAGTGTCAATGGGGATGGCCAGTCATGGATAACTTGGATCTTGGATGGATCCACATGTACACCATGCTGATCAATTATGTATCTCGAGCAATGGACCCTGTCCATGCCGAAGGAGAATTTTTCCAAGTTGCCATATACCTTGTGTTGTCTCAGGGTGTGCAGAACCTATTGAATATGCTCCAAGTGTTCGTACCAAGTCTTGTTGTAAATGAAAATGTCATCCAGATACACTAATAAAAAAATATTGGTGAATGGTCGCAGGATATCATCCATCATCCTCATGAAAGTGGTTGGAGTATTTTTCAAACCAAAGGGCATGACCAACCATTCAAAAAGGCCTTCCTTTGACTTGAAGGCAGTTTTCCATACATCTGTATGTTCTATCGAGACCTTGTGGTATCCAGACTTCAGATCAGTCTTACTGAAGTATTTGGCTCATGTGAGTTGATCAATTAGGTCATTGATCTGGGGAATCGGGCATCGATTTCTGACTGTGATTTTATTCAAATCCCGGTAATCAATATAGAGTCACCAGGTTCCATGTTTCTTTTGTACCATCACGATTGGGCTCCCGCAAGGTAATGAGATGGGATGGATGTTCCCCTTGTGGAGGAGTTCTTGGATCTATCGCTTGATCTCCTCATTCTCTAATACAGAGTGGTGATAGACTGGCCCATTGAGCAGTTGTGTGTTGGGGGTCAAATCGATTGGGTGCTTGACCTGGCAGTGCAAAGTTACCTCAATAGGTGAGGAGAATATATCTGATTATTCTTCCATGACCTTATCTACCTACTTCTGTTGTGTGGAGAGGTTAGCTACAGAGACCCTGGATGTGGTTGTGATCGTTTGCTTACTCTGAGAGCGAATCATGGAGAAGACAAACTTCCCTGTCTGAGAGATGACCTTCTTGCATTTCTTAACAGAGATCAAGGAAATGACACTAGGTGGGAATGTCTCGGGTATCCTGTACAATTTCATGTTCAAACTAATAATAACACTACAAGGCCTAGAATCATATACAGCATGATGTTTCCATAAATAAGGTTGGCCCAAAATAACATCACAAACTTCGAGAGGAGAAACATCACACAATACCTCATCT
>JASDQU011025888.1:17627-32248 GCA_032191745.1 Picea mariana
ACGGAGATCGCTTCATTGGTGGATCCATCCAATGGTGTAGGTTTGTGGGTGCAGCGTTGTCGGTACAACCAACCACTTGATGACATGTGCTGAGATGAGGTTATTTTGGCTACCGCTATCAATGATGAAGTTCAGCAGGGTTCCTTTTACCCACATCTATGAATGGAAGAGGCATTCTCCTTCTTCTGGCTCATCTGGTTCACCAGGCTGGAGCTTGGTGGTAGAAACAGTGGCACTGCATTCCATGTCAATGATTTGTCTTCCCCCTTCTGGTTCTGGATCAGATTCTGAACCCACATCTGATTATGAGGCTTTCACTTCGGCCATAAGCGACTACTTTGAGCGGTAGTCAGCAGTGTTATGCCAAGGGCTCTTATGGAAGTTGCACCACTTCCTGGTATCTTTCTTTGTCTTTTTTGTGTCCTTATTTTCTTGCGGCTTGGACTGGTTGTCCTAATACTATCCATCTTTGCTCTGTCCTTTGTGATGTGGGTTGGGGTCGCCCTTTCCTGGATTTTGAGGAGCACAAAAGTAATATTTTCTCTATTCGAAAAGTTATGGATAGAAAAATATCCTTCTAGTAGATTCAACCACTTGTATACAACATCTGTGTCTATCTGACCTTCAAATATAGGAATATCAAAGTTTATTTGTACTTTGAAGGAGGCAGCGCCTCCACTTGAAGAAGATGTGTCTCTTGTTGGTAGCCGCCGAAGGATTTGCGTGAAACTATCCATCATCTCATTCCTTTGTTGCATGAGGGATTCCTCAATCAATAGTTTTAAAGGATCTCCTATCCTATCATCTTTATTTTCTCCTGCCATGAGAGGTCACTTGGGCGTGCAAAAGATTTTGTCTTCAAGAGAAACAATCTCGAGACCCAACTATTTGTACTTCGACCTCGTTGGGGACATGCATTAAGATGAAAGGGAGCAGACTGCTCTGATACCACTGATCCAAATTTTATGAGAAGAAAAAAATGGCTACAGATTATTAACAGGTTCTTAACACAAAATAACAGAGATACGGTAAAACTAGTTTTATATTCAATAAGGAAATACGCTGAAACTGTAAAATGCAGCGGAAACAAGCTTGTTAGAATGGTGTTGGCTTATCTATGAGAAGAGATGTGACGGTTACAATCATTCGAAGGATATGATTACAATGAGGCTCCAAAGGAATTTTTACAATAAACAGAAATGTCAAAAACCCTAGACATCCAAAAACCTAACCCTAGGAGATAAAGTGCCAAAAGTCATGTGGGCCTCGTCTGGGTAAGTTAGTACATCAACTTCCTAAGGTCGTAACGTTTGCATACTATCTCTGCTTTAGGCATATGATAGCCAGTTGGAAAGGTATTATCGGGGAGATTCATTTTGGAGGTTCAATCATGCCTTAAACAATATTTGAGAAGCTCGATCCCAAAAAACATTCATTTAGGCCCTCAAAATGGCCCGGGAAGTTAAAACTGCTAAAAATAGTAAATTGCCAAAATTGCCAGAAAACTTTTTTGAGCCAGTTGGAAAAGGTGGGTGGCCACCGATATCCACATGGATAAATCCTCCCTCCTTAGGAAGCAATGGTCTCCATTGCATTGATTTCCCCAATCAGATGAGGAAATTTCTGTTGATTTGGCCCCGGGTGAGCCACTTGCCTTGGTGCAGGAGCTTCCCTGCTTTGATGACTCGATAAAGTTGGATCCTTTGCTGTTGAGTGCCCTTCATCTATGTCCACAATTTGATATCTAGATTCATGTTGTATGCAGTTGGGGTTGTGCTCTATTTGTGTCATTTGTTCTGCTTTGTCTGAGGTGTCCAATAATGGTGGGAAATAAGGGCGAAGGAGATCCACGTTTAACACTGGGTGCAGGCTAAGGAATGGAGGAATGTTGAGCTCAAAATCATTATCCCCCATGGCCTTGATGATGGTGTACAGCCCATAACAGAGTGGGTGAAGCTTTCGATGGGGCCTTGTAAGGCATTATTTTTGCAAGTGCAACCAAACTTTGTCGCCCACCTGAAACTTATGTGGCACCCGACGTTGATCATGGTGTTGCTTGTACTTGTCAATGGACTTATGTAGGATATCCTGAACCTGTTGGCGGATGTGTTGGATCCACTCAATGAACCAGGTGGCTTTGTCATCTTCAGTTGGAGCAGGAGATGATTCGGTCGAGGTGACTGCAAGGGGAAGTGCAACATCTATGGGACCCAATGGTTGGAATCCCAACCCCACCTGAAAGGGGTTGTGGTCGGTTGAGCTATGCAAGGCTCGATTGTAGCTATGTTGGACATAGGAAAGGCTCTCATCCCATGTATGAGGATGCTTTGAATTATACATGCGAAGGATATGCATAATCATTTGATTTACGACCTCGGTTTGGCCATCTGTCTGGGGGTGGAAGGTCGTGGATTTGGTGAGCTTGGTGTCTAGCAGTGACCAGAGGCTCAACCAAAATGTGTTGAGAAATCAATTGTCCCAATATGATACAATGGTTTGTGGGATTCCAAAATGTACCCAGAATCATTCAAAGAAGATCTTGGCAGTGGCCTCTGTTGTGATGTTCTTCTTGTAGGCAACCAGAATCACCATCTTAGAAAAGCGATCAACAACCACAAAAACACAGTCATTTCCCCGCTTGGTGGACGGCAAGCCCAACATGTAGTCCATTGAGATGGATTCCCATGGCTTGTCAAGAGTAGGAAGAGGGTTTTACAGGCCCTGTTTCTTAGTGGTTTATTTGGCAATAGCGAAGGCAGTGTAGGACCTGATATACTTTCTTACCTCCTGTCGAAGTTTCGTCCAGTAGAAATGTTTTTGTAGCATTGCCATTGTATTTTTGATGACGAAGTGTCCTGCCACCCAACTGTAGTGGGATTCCCAGATCAGCTTCGCTCACTCGCTTAATGGAACACAGATATGTCCCATACAACACAACAACCCATCCTGAAGATGGAAATTATCGACCAACCATTCAAAAAGGCCTTCCTTTGACTTGAAGGCAGTTTTCCATATATCTAACTATTCTATCGGAACCTTGTGGGAGCCAAAATTCAAATCAATCTTACTGAATTATTTGGCCCCCATGAGTTGATCAAGGACGTCGTCAATTTGGCGAATCGGGCACTGGTTTCTGACTGATTTTATTCAGAGCCCGGTAATCAATATAGAGTCACCTGGTAATCAATATAGAGTCATTAGGTTCCATGTTTCTTCTGTACCAGCATGATTGGGCTCCCGCAAGGTGATGAGATGGGATGGATGTGCCCCTTGTGGATGAGTTCTTGGATCTGTCACTTGATCTCCTCATTCTCTAATAGAGAGCGGCGATAGACTTGCCCATTGAGCAGCTGTGTGTTGGGGGTCAAATCGATTGGGTGCTTGACCTGGCAATGCAGAGTTACCCTGGTAGGTGAGGATAATATATTTGATTATTCTTCCACGACCTTATCTACTTGATTCTACTGTGTGGAGAGGTCGACCGTAAAGACCCTGGATGTGGTTGTGATCATTTGCTTACTCTGAGAGCGAATCATGAAGAAGACAAACTTCCTCATCTGAGAGATGACCTTCTTGCATTACTTAGTAGAGATCAAGGAAATAACACTAGGTGGGACTATCTCGGGTATCCTATACAATTTCATGTTCAAAGTAATAATAACACTATGAGGCCTAGAATCATATACAGCATGATGTTTCCATAAATAAGGTTGGCCCAAAAGAACATCACAAACTTCGAGAGGAGAAACACCACACAATACCTCATCTTTGAATGGATTGATGTCGTACGACATTCGGCACTGTTGGCTCACATGGAGATCACTTCCTTGGTGGAGCCATCCAATGATGTAGGTTTGTGGGTGCGGCGTTGTCGACAGGGCCAGCTGCTTGATGACCTATGCTGAGATGAGGTTATTTTGGCTACCACTATCAACGATGAAGTTCAGCAGGGTGCCTTTTACCCACATCTGTGAATGGAAGAGGCATTCTCCTTCTTATGGCTCATCTGGTTCACCAGGATGGAGCTTGGTGGTAGAAACGGTGGCACTGCATTCCATGTCAATGATCTGTCTTCCCCTTTCTAGTTCTGGCTTAGATTCTGAACCCGCATCTGATTATGAGGCTTTCGCTTCAGCCACGAGCGATTGCTTTGAGCAGTAGTCGGGAGTGTTATGCCAAGGGATCTTATGGAAGTTGCACCACTTCTTGGTATCTTTCTTTGTCTTTCCGATTTCCTTATTTGCTTGCAGCTTGGACTGGTTGTCCTAATACTGTCCATCTTTTCTCTAGCCTTTGTTATGTCAGTTGGGGCTGCCCTTTCCTGGATTTTAAGGAGCACAAAAGTAATCTTTTCTCTATTCGAAAAGTTATGGATAGAAAAATACCCTTCTAGTAGATTCAACCACTTGTCTACAACATCTACATCTATCTGACCTTCAAATATAGGAATATCAAAGTTTATTTGTACTTTGAAGGAGGCGGCGCCTCCACTTGAAGAAGATGTGTCGCTTGTTGGTAGCCGCCGAAGGATTTGCGCGAAACTATCCATCATCTCATTCCTTTGTTGCATGAGGGCTTCCTCAATCAACAGTTTGAAAGGATCGCCTATCCCGTCATCTTTCTTTTCTCCTGCCATGAGAGGTCACTTGGGCATGCGAGAGCTTTTTTCCTCAAGAGAAACAATCTCGAGACCCAACTCTTTGTACTCTGACCTCGTTGGGGACATGCATTAAGACGACAAGGAGTAGACCACTCTGATACCACTGATCTAGATTTTATGAGAATAATGAAACGACTACAGATTATTAATAGGTGCTTAAAAAAAAATAATAGAGATACAGTAAAACTAGTTTTATATTCAATAAGGAAATATGTTGAAACTGTAAAATGCAGCGGAAACAAGCTTGTTAGAATGGTGGTGGCTTATCTATGACAAGAGATGTGACGGCTGCACTCATTCGCAAGAAGATGATTACAATGAGGCTCTGAATGCATTTTTACAATAAAAAGGAATGCCAAAAACCCTAGACATCCAAAAACCTAACCCTAGGAGATGAAGCGCCAAAAGTCATGTGGGCCTCGTTTGGGTAAGTTAGTACATCAACTTCCCAGGGTCATAATGTTTGCATACGATCTTCGTTTTAGGTGTATGATAGTCCGTTGGAAAGGTATCTTCGAGGAGATTCATTTTGGGGGCTCAATCATGCCTTAAATGATAATTGAGAAGCTCGATCCCAAAAAACCTTCATTTAGGCCCTCAAAATGGCCCCGGAAGTTAAAATTGCTAAAAATAGTAAATTGCCAAAATTGCTAGAAAACCTTTTTGAGCCAGTTGGAAAAGGTGGGTGGCCACCGATATCCACATGGATAAATCCTCCCTCCTTAGGAATCAATGGTCTCCATTGCATTTATTTCCCCCATCAGATGAGGAAATTTCTATTGATTTGAACCCGGGTGAGCCACTTGCCTTGGTGCAGGAGCTGCTCTGCTTTGACGACTCGATAAAGCTGGATCCTTTGTTGTCGAGTTCCCTTCATCTATGTGTCCACAATATAATATCTAGATTCCTATTGTATGCAGTCAAGGTTAAGCTCTATTTGTGTCATTTTTTCTGCTTTGTCTGAGGTTTCCAATAATGGTAGGAAATAAGGGCGAAGGAGATCCACGTTGAACACTGGGTGCAGGCTAAGGAATGGAGGAATGTTGAGCTCAAAATCATTATCCCCCATGGCCTTGATGATGGTGTACGACCCATAATGGAGTGGGAAAATATTTTGATGGGGTCTTTTAAGGCATTCTTTCTGCAAGTGCAACCAAACTTTTTCACCCACCTGAAACTTATGTGGCACCCGATGTTGATCATGGTGTTGTTTGTACTTTTCATTGGACTTCTGTAGGATATCCTAAACCTGTTGGCAGATGTGTTGGATCCACTCAATGAATCGGGTGGCTTTGTTAGCTTCAGTTGGAGCAAGAGATGAGTCGATTGAGGTGACCGCACGAGGAAGTGCAACATCTATGGGACCCAATGGTTGGAATCCCAACCCCACCTGAAAGGGGTTGTGGCCGGTTGAGCTATGCAGGGCTCGATTGTAGCTATGCTGGACATAGGGAAGGCTCTCATCCCATGTGCAAGGATGATTTGAATTATACATGTGAAGAATATGCACAATCATTTGATTTACGACCTCAGTTTGTCCATCTTTCTGGGGGTGGAAGGTCATGAATTTGGTGAGCTTGGTGTCCAGCAGTGACCAGAGGCTTGACCAAAATGTGTTGAGAAATCAATTGTCCTGATATGAGGCAATGGTTTGTGGGATTCCAAAATGTACCCAGAATCATTCAAAGAAGAGCTTGGTAGTGGCCTCTATTGTGATGTTCTTCTTGCAGGTAACCAGAATCACCATCTTAGAAAAGTGATCAACAACCACCATAACACAGTCATTTCCCCACTTGGTGGATGACATTCCCAACATGTAGTTCATTGAGATGGATTCCCATGGCCTATTAGGAGTAGGAAGAGGGTTTTACAGGCCCTATTTCTTAGTGGTTTATTTGGCAATAGTGCATGCAGTGCAGAACCTGATATAATTTCTGACCTCCTGTTGAAGTTTCATCCAGTAGAAATGTTTCTGTAGCATTGCCACTATATTTTTGATCCGAAGTGTCCTACCACCCAACTGTAGTGGGATTCCCAGATCAGCTTCACTTGCTCATTTAATGGAACACAGATATGGCCCAGACAACACAACAACCCATCCTGAAGATGGAAATTATCGACAACAATGTTTGCACCCAAAATTTGGCAGGTGGTGGTGAAGTCTGGGTTTGTCTCATAGAGTTGGGGCCATCCAAAGGTCTCATGGCCATAGGAGTATAGCACCATGGTGAGTGTCACGACTGGCGTTATCCTGAGTCAATCGACAACGCGATTGGTGCTTCTTGTTTTATAATTTATGTTGAGGTGGAATTGTTGCAAGTATGTGGACCACTTTTGATGGCGATCATTCTGCAATTTTCCTTGAGTCTGCATGAACTGCAGTGGCTTATGATTAGTGTGGATGATTGTATCCTTACCAAGAATGTAATGTCTCCACTAGCGACAGGCTTGCACAATGGATTATATTTCTTTGTCATAAGTAGGGTACTTGAGGACAACATATAATAGTTTCTCACTATGATAGGCCACAGGGTGGTCGTGCTGAGTGAGAACGGTGCCCACCGCATAGTTTGAAGCATCTTTCTTGATCTCAAAGGGTTGTTGCAGGTATGGTAGTGAAAGTATTGTGTATGAGCATAAGTGTTGCTTCAAATCATCAAACACTTGTTGTTGGGACCGGCCCCATGCAAATTTTTCCTTACCATTACCATTGGTGATTTGGCTGAGGGCCCATGCAATATGGGAGAATCCCAACACGAACTTGCGGTAGAAATTGACAAGGCCCAATAAGCTTTGAAGCTTAGTTAGTGTGGTTGGGGCTAGCTAGTCATGGATGATTTGGATTTTGGCTGGATCCACATGTATGCCATGCTGATCAATTATGTAGCCCAGGTAATGGACCCTTCCCATGCAGAAGGAGCATTTTTCCAAGTTGGCATATAGCTTGTGTTGTCGCAAGGTGTGCAAAACCTGTTGAATATGCTGCAAGTGTTCAGCCCCAGTCTTGTTGTAAATGAGAATGTCATCAAGATACACCACTACAAAGGTATTGGTGAATGGTCACAGGATATCGTCCATCATTCTCATGAAAGTGACTGGAGCATTTGTCAAACTAAAGGGCATTACAAACCATTCAAAAAGGCCTTCCTCTGACTTGAAGGCAGTTTTCCATACATTTGTCACTTCTATCGAGACCTGGTGGTAGCCAGAATTTAGATTAATCTTACTGAAGTATTTGGCCCCTTGAGTTGATCAAGGAGGTCGTCAATTTGGGGAATCGGGTATCAGTTTCTGATTGTGATTTTATTCAGAGCCTGATAATCAATGCAAAGTCGCCAGGTTCCATCTTTATTTTATACTAGCATGATTGGGCTCTCGCAAGGTGATGATCTCGGATAGATGTTCCCCTTGTGGAGAATTTATTGGATCTGTCGCTTGATCTCCTCATTCTCTAACAGAGAGCAGTGATATACTAGCCAATTGGGTAGTGATGTGTCGAGGGTCATATCGATGGGGTGCTTGACCTGGAAATGCAGAGGTACCCCAGTAGGTGAGAAGAATATATCTAAGTATTCTTCCAGGACCTTATCTACTTTCCTCTATTGTGTGGAGAGGTTGGTCGCAAAGACCCTAGATGTGGTTGTGATCTTTCACTTACTCTGAGAACGCATCATGAAGAAGACAAACTTCGTCATTTGAGAGATGACCTTCCTGCATTTCTTAGCAAAGATCAAGGAAATATCACTAGGTGCGACTGTCTCAGGTTTCCTGTACAATTTCCTATTCAAAGTAAAAATAACACTATGAGGCCTAGATTCATATATAGCATGACATTTCCATAAATAAGGTTGGCCCAAAAGAACATCACAAACTTCGAGAGGAGAAACATCACACAATACCTCATCTTTAAAGGGCTTGATGTCATCCAATAGTCGGCACTATTGGCTGACGCAGAGATCACTTCCTTGGTGGAGCCATCCAATGGTGTAGGGTTGTGGATGCGGCATTGTCAGCGGGGCCAACCGCTTGATAACCTCTGCTGAGACGAGGTTCTTCTGGCTACCACTATCAACGATGAAGTGCAGTGGGGTGCCTTTTACCCACATTTGTGAATGGAAGAGGCGGTATCCTTCTTCTGGCTTGTCTTTTTCACCAGGATAGAGCTTGGTGGTAGCAACAGTAGCACTAGGTTTCACATCAATGATCTTTCTTCCCCTTTTTGGTTCTAGCTCAAAGTCTGAACCCGCATCTGATTCAGAGGCTTTCACTTTGGCCACCAGCGACTGCTTTGAGCGGCAGTCAGCAGTGTTATGCCAAGGGCTCTTATGGAAGTCGCACCACTTCCCGGTATCTTTCTTTGTCTTTCCGGTGTCCTTCTTTACTTGCATCTTAGACTAGTTGTCCTGATACTTTCCATCTTTTCTATGTCCTTTGTTTTGTGGGTTGGGGCCGCCCTTTCCTTGATTTTGTTGTGAGGGGTTCCCAAGCCAAAATTGTCGCGTCTTTTGTTTGAGATTCTTCTCAAGTTTGATGGAATATCGATAGGCCATGCCCAAGGATGAGATGTCCAAAAATTCCATTTTGGTCTAGATGTATCTATGCAGAACATCGTGAGACTTGAGCACCAGATGTCGCTCTGAATCTTTGATACCCAACTTGGTGCGCAAGGTATGAAGATATTTTTGAAATTTGGCTTGGTGAGCAAAACAAAATGACTACATATTATTAATAGGTGCTTAACATAAAATAACAGACATACTGTAAAACTGGTTTTATATTCAATAAGGAAATAAGATGAAACTGTAAAATGATGCAGAAACAATATTGTTGGAATGGTGGTGGCTTATCTCTGAGAAGAGATGTGACAGTTGCGCTCATTCACAAGAAGATGATTATAATGAGGCTCTAAAGGCCCTTTTAAAATAAACAGGAATTTCAAAAACCCTATACATCCAAAAACTTAACCCTAGGAGATGAAGCGCCAAAACTCATGTGGGCCCCGTCTAGGTAAGTTAGTACATCAACTTCTCGGGGTCGTAACTTTTGCATACGAACTTCATTTTAGGTGTATGATATCCCGTTGGAAAGATATCATCAAGGAGATTCATTTTGGGGGATTAATCATGCCTTAGGCTATGATTAAGAAAATCAATCCCAAAAAACCTTCATTTAGGCCCTCAAAATTGCCTCAAAAGTTAAAACTGCTAAAAATAGTAAATTGCCAAAATTGCCAAAAAATTGTTTTGAACCAGTTGGAAAAGGTGGGTGGCCACCGATATCCACCTGGATCAATCCTCCCTCATTAGGAAGCAATGGTATCCATTGCATTGATTTCTCCCATCAAATGAGGAAATTTCTGCTGAATTTGGCACCGGGTGAGCCACTTGCCTTGGTGCGGGAGCTACCATGCTTTGATGACTCAATAAAGCAGGATCCTTTGTTGTCAAGTTCCATTGATCTGTGTGTCCACAATATGATCATTGGATTCCTATTGTATGCAGTCAGTTTTGATCTCTATTGGTGTCAATTGTTCTGCTACGTCTGAGGTGTCCAATAATGGTGGGAAATAAGGGTGAAGGAGATCCACATTGACCACTGGATGCAGGCCAAGAAAAAGAGGAATGTTGAGATTAAAATAATTATCCCCCATGGCCTTGGTGATGGTGTACATACCATAATGGAGTGGGTGAATCTTCCGATGGGTTCCTGTAAGGCATTCTTTCTACAAATGCAACCAAACTTTGTCGCCCACCTGAAACTTTTGTGGCACCTGATGTTGATCATGGCGTTGATTGTACTTGTCATTGGACCTCTGTAGGATATACTGAACCTGTTGGTGGATTTTTTGGATCCACTCAATGAACTGGGTGGCTTTGTCAGCTTCATTTGGAGCAGGAGATGAGTCGGTCGAGGTGACTGTAAGGGGAAGTGCAACATCTATGGGACCCAATGGTTGGAATCCCAACCCCACCTGAAAGGGGCTGTTGTCAGTTGAGCTATGCAGGGCTCAGTTGTAGCTATTTTGGACATAGGGAAGGCTCTCATCCCATGTGTGAGGATTATTTGAATTATATATGCAAAGGATATGCACAATCATTCGTTTTACGACCTCGATTTGGCCATTTGTCTGGGGGTCGAAGGTCATGGATTTGGCGAGCTTGATGTCCAGTAGTGACCAGAGGCTTGACTAGAATGTGCTGAGAAATTGATTATCCCAATTTGAGACAATGGTTTGTGGGATTCCAAAATGTACCCAGACTCATTCAAATAAGAGCTTACCAATGGCCTATGTTGTGATGTTCTTCTTGCAGAGAACCAGAATCGTCATCTTAGAAAAGAGATCAACAACCACAAAAAAACAGTCATTTCCCTGCTTGGTAGATGGGAGGTCCGACATGTAGTCCATTGATATGGATTCCCATGTCCTATCAGGAGTAGGAAGAGGGGTTTACAGGCCCTGTTTCTTAGTGGTCGATTTGGCAATAGTGTTGGCAGTGCAGGACCTGATATACTTGCTGACCTCCTGTCGAAGTTTCTACTAGTAGAAATGTTTCTGTAGCATTGCCACTATATTTTCGACACTGAAGTGTCCTTCCACCCGACTGTAGTGGGTTTCCCAGATCATCTTCACTCTCTCGGTTGATGGAACATAGATATGGCCCAGACGACACAACAACCCATCCTGAAGATGGAAATTATTGATAACTGTGTTTTCACCCAACATTTGGTAGGTGGTGGTGAATTCTGGGTCTGTCTCATAGAGTAGGGGCCATCTCGAGGTCTCATGGTCGTAGGAGTCTAGCACCATGGTGAGTGTCACGACTGGCAGTCTGCTGAGGCAATCACGCGATTGGTGCTTCCTTTTTTATACTTGATGTTGAGGTGGAATTGATGCAAGTATGTCGACCTCTTTTGATGGCGATCATTCTGTAATTTTCCTTGAGTTTGCATGAACTTCAGTGGCTTATGATCAGTGTGGATGATTGTCTCCTTCCCAAGAATGTAATGTCTCCACTGGCTGCAGGTTTGCACAATGGAGTACATTTCTTTGTAATAAGTATGGTACTTATGGACAACATCTCATAGTGTCTCACTATGATAGGCCGTGGGGAATCCTTGTTGAGTGAGAACGGAGCTCACCGCATAGTTTTAAGTGTCTTTCTTGATCTCAAAGGGTTGTTACAGGTCTGGTAGTGAAATTACTGGGGATGAGCACAAGCGTTGCTTCAAATCATCGAACGCTTGTTGTTGGGACCGGCCCCATGCACATTTCACCTTACAACCACCCCTGGTGATTTGGCTAAGGGCCCATGCAATATGGGAGAATCCGAACACAAACCTGTGGTAGAAATTGGCAAGGCCCAAGAAGCTTTGAATATCAGTGAGTGTGGTTGGAGCTGTCCAGAGATGGATCACTTGGATCTTGGTTGAATCCACATGTACGCCAGGCTGACCAATTATGTAGCCCAGGTAATGGACCCTTTCCATGCCGAAGGAGCATTTTTCCAAGTTGGCATATAGCTTGTGCTGTCGCAGGGTGTGTAGAACATGCTAAATATGTTGCAAGTGTTTGGGCCAAGTCTTGATGTAAATGCGAATTTCATCCAGATACACTGCTACAAACATATTGGTGAATGGTCGCAGGATATCATCCATCATCCTCATGAAAGTGGTTGGAGCATTTTTCAAAGCAAAGGGCATGACCAACCATTCAAAAAGGCCTTCCTTTGAATTGAAGGTGGTTTTCTATACATCTATTTGTTCTATCGGGACCTGGTGGTATCCAGACTTCAGATCAATCTTACTGAAGTATTTGGCCCCCATGAGTTGATCAAGGAGGTCGTCGATTCGAGGAATCAGGTACTGATTTCTGACTATGATTTAATTCAGAGCCCGGTAATAAATGCAAAGTCACCAGGTTCAATCCTTCTTCTATACCAGCATGATTGGGTTCCCGCAAGTTGATGAGCTAGGACGTATGTGCCCCTTGTGGAGTAGTTTATGGATCTATCAATTGATCTCCTGATTCTCTAATAGAGAGAGGCGATAGAATTTCCTATTGGGAAGTGGTGCATCGAGGGTTAGATCGATGGGGTGCTTGACCTAGCATTGCAGTGGTACCCCGGTAGGTGAGGAGAATATATCTGAGTATTTTTCCACGACCTTATCTACTTGCTTCTGCTATGTAGAGAGGTCATACGCAAATACCCTGGATGTGGCTGTGATATTTTGCTTACTCTGAGAGAATCATGAAGAAGACAAACTTCCCCGTCTAAGAGATGACCTTCCTGCATTGCTTAGCAGAGATCAAGGAAATATCACTAGGTAGGATTATCTCGGGTATCCTGTACAATTTCTTGTTCAAAGTAACAATAACACTACGAGGCCTAGACTCATATACAGCATGATGTTTCCATAAATAAGGTTGGCCCAAAAGAACATCACAAACTTCAAGAGGAGAAAAATCACACAATACCTCATTTTTGAAGGGTTGATGTCGTATGACAGTCAAAACTGTTGGCTGACGCAGAAATCACTTTCTTGGCAGAGCCATTCAATGTTGTAGGGTTGTGGGTGCGGCGTTGTTGGCAGGGCCAACCGCTTGAAGAAATCTACTGAGATGAGGTTCTTCTGGCTACTGTTATCAACAATGAAGTGAAGTNGTGAATGGAAGAGGCGTTCTCCTTCTTCTGGCTCGTCTGGTTCACCAGGCTGGAGCTTGGTGGTAGCAACAGTGGCACTGGGTTCTATGTCAATGATCTATCTTCCCCTTTCTATTTTTGGCTCAGAGTCTAAACCCACATCTGATTCAGAGGCTTTCACTTCATCCACTAGCGACTTCTTTGAGTGGCAGTTAGCAATGTTATGCCAAGGGATCTTATGGAAGTCGCACCACTTCCCGGTATCTTTCTTTGTCTTTCCGGAGTCCTTCTTTGCTTGTGTCTTGGACTGGTTTTCCTGATACTTTCCATCTTTTCTTTGTCCTTTGTTCTGTAGGTTGGAGCCACCCTTTCTTGGCTATTGTTCTGAGGGGTTCCTAGGCCCAAATTGTCGCATCTTTTGTTTGAGTTTCTACTCAATTTTGACGGCATATTGGTAGGCTGCACCCAAGAATGAGATGTCCAAAAATTCCATTTCGATCTGGATGTATCTATGCAGAGCGTCATGATACTTGAGAACCCGATGTCACTCTGAATATTTGATACCCAGCTTGGTGCACAGGTATGAAAGATATTTGTGAAATCTGGAACTGCTTGGTCGCTTTCTTGTCACAGTGTGGTCCATTTTGTATACTAGTCATCCTAACTTTTGACAGGGTAGTATTGTTCCTTGATAGCATCCCTGAAGAATTCCCAGGTGGCCATGACTCTAAATAATGAGGGTTCCTCTTTTTTCTTTTGTTCACAGAAAGCTTCCCACCAATCTTTGACATGGGGAACGGCTTTGAGGAGCGCAAAAGTAATATTTTCTCTATTCGAAAATTTATGGACAGAAAAATACCCTTCTAGTAGATTCAACCACTTGTCTACAGGATCTGCGTCTCTCTGAACTTCAAATATAGGAATATAAAATTTTATTTGTACCTTGAATGGGGTGGTGCCTCTGCTTGAAGAATATGTGTCGCTTGTTGGTAGCCGTCGAAGGATTTGCGCAAAACTATCCATCATCTCGTTCCTTTGTTGCATGAGGGATTCCTTGTTAAGAACCAAATATCAATATAGCATAGAAAAGCTCAGAATAAGTACTCAATGCCTTGAAAAGGACAGAATTTCAGATAATAAGCCTCTTTGAGGGGGAAACCACCTTTTACCCCACATAAATGTTCAAGTACAAGATGATTCCAAATGAAAATGTATCCTTGGTATATATAGGAGACTAGGAGGTATAATTACAACTAATGGAATAAAGCCGACATAAATAAAATAACATTACTAATGTAATATGCCCCAATTAATGGGTA
>JASDQU011025888.1:34413-45139 GCA_032191745.1 Picea mariana
TTGTTGAATTTGGCCCCAGGTGAGCCACTTGCCTTGGTGCAGGAGTTGCCCTACTTTGATGACTCGAAAAAGCTGGATACTTTGCTATCAAGTGCCCTTGATCTGTGTGTACATAATATTATCATTGGATGCCTATTGTATGTAGTCAGGGTTGATCTCTGTTGGTGTTAGTTGTTATACTATGTCTGAGGTGTCCAATAATTGTGGGAAATAAGGGCGAAGGAGATCCACGTTGAACACTGGGTGTAGGCCAAGGAAAAGAGGAATGTTGAGCTCAAAAGAATTATCCCCCATGGCCTTGGTGATGGTGTATGGCCCATAATGGAGTGGGAAAAGCTTCTGATGGGGTCCTGTAAGGCGTTCTTTCTGCAAGTGCAACAAAACTTTGTCACCCACCTGAAACTTATGTGGCACCCGATGTTGATCATTGCGCTACTTGTACTTGTCATTGGACTTCCATAGGATATCCTGAACCTGTTGGCAGATGTGTTGGATCCACTCAATCAACCAGGTGGCTTTTTCATCTTCATTTGGATCAAGAAATGAGTTGGTCGAGGTGACCGCAAGGGGAACTACAACATCTATGGGACCCAATGGTTGGAATCCCAACCCCACCTGAAAGGGGCTGTGGTCGGTTGAGCTATGCAGGGATCGGTTGTAGCTATGTTGGACATATGGAAGGCTTTCATCCCATGTGTGAGGATTATTTGAATTATACATGCGAAGGATATGCACAATCATTCGATTTACGACCTCGGTTTGGCCATCTATTTTGGGGTGGAAGGTCGTGGATTTGGTGAGCTTGGTGTCCAGCAGTGGCTAGCAGCTTAGCCAGAATGTGTTGAGAAATTGAATATCCCGATATGAGACAATGGTTTTTGGCATTCAAAAATTTACCCAAACTCATTCAAAGAAGAGCTTGGAAGTGACCTCTTCTGTGATGTTCTTCTTGTAGGCAACTAGAATCGCCATCTTAGAAAAGAAAACAACAACCACAAAAACATAGTCATTTACCCGCTTGGTGGACGGGAGGTCTAGCATGTAGTCCATTGAGATAGATTCTCATGGCTTGTCAGGAGCAGGAGGAGGGGTGTACAGGCCCTATTTCTTAGTGGTCAGTTTTTCAATAGCGCGGGCAGTGCATAACCTGATATACTTGCTGACCTCATGTCAAAGTTTCGGTCAATGGAAATGTTTATGTATGATCGCCACTATCTTTTCAATGCCGAACTATCCTGCCACTCGAATATAGTGGGATTCCTAGATCATCTTCACTTTCTCACTTGATAGAACATAGATATGGCCCAGACGACACAACAACCCATCCTGAAGATGGAAATTATCAACAATTGTGTTTTCACCCAACATTTGGTAGGTGGTGGCGAAGTCTGGGTCTGTCTCATAGAGTTGGGGCCATCTAGAGGTCTCATGGCCACAGGAGTCTAGCATCATGGTGAGTGTCGTGACTGGCGGTCTGTTGAGGCAATCAGCGACGCGATTGGTGCTTCTTGTTTTATAATTGATGTTGAGGTGGAATTGTTTCAAGTATGTGGACCACTTTTGATGGCGATCATTCTACAATTTTCCTTGAGTCTACATGAACTAAAATGGCTTATAATCAGTGTGGATGATTGTCTCCTTCCCAAGAATGTAATGTCTCCATTGGCGGCAGGTTTTCACAATGGAGTACATTTCTTTGTCATAAGTAGGGTACTTACAGATAGCATCTGATAGTGTATCACTATGATAGGCCACAGGGTGGTCGTGCTGAGTGAGAATGATGCCCACCGCATAGTCTGAAGCATCTGTCATGATCTCAAAGGTTTGTTGTAGGTATCATAGTGAAAGTATTGGGGTTGAGCACAAGCACTGCTTCAAATCATCGAACACTTGTTGTTGCAGCTGGCCCCATGCAAATTTCTCCTTACCACCACCCCTGGTGATTTGGTTGAGGGCCCATGCAATATGGGAGAATACCAACATGAACCTGCAGTAGAAATTGGCAAGGCCCTAGAAGATATGAAGCTTAGTGAGTGTGGTTGGGGCTGGCCAGTCAAGGATGACTTGGATCTTGGTTGGATCCACATGTACGCCATGCTAGTCAATTATGTAGCTCGGGTAATGGACCTTGTTCGTGTCGAAGGAGAATTTTTCCAATTTGACATATAGCTTGTGTTGTCGTAGGGTGTGAAGAACCTGCTAAATATGTTGCAAGTGTTCGGCCCAAGTCTTGTTGTAAATGAGAATGTCATCCAGATACACCACTACAAAAGTATTGGTGAATGGTCACAGGATATTGTCCATCATCCTCATGAAAGTGGTTGGAGCATTTGTCAAACCAAAGGGCACGACCAACCATTCAAAAAGGCCTTCCTTTGACTTGAAGGTCGTTTTCCATACATCTGTCTATTCTATTAGGACCTGGTGGTAGCCAGACTTCAGATCAATCTTACTGAAGTATTTAGCCCCCATGAGTTGATCAAGGAGGTCGTCGATTCGTGGAATCAGGTACTGATTTTTTACTATGATTTTATTCAGAGACTGGTAATCAATGCAGAGTCACCAGGTTCCATATTTCTTCTATACCAGCACGATTGGGCTCCCACAAGGTGATGAGATGGGACGGATGTACCCCTTGTGGAGCAGTTCTTGGATTTGTTGCTTGATCTCCTCATTCTCTAACAGAGAGCGGTGATAGACTGGCCCATTGGGCAGCGGTGCACCCAGGGTCAGATCGATGGGGTGCTTGACCCAGCAATGTAGAGGTACCCCGATAGGTGAGGAGAATATATCTGAGTATTCTTCCACGACCTTATCTAATTGCTTCTGTTGTGTGGAGAGGTCGGCCATAGAGACCCTAGATGTGTTTGTGATATTTCGATTACTCTGAGAGAGAATCATGAAGAAGAAAAACTTCCCCATCTGTGAGATGACCTTCCTGCATTGCTTAGCAGAGATCAAGGAAATATCACTAGGTTGGACTATCTTGAGTATCCTGTACAGTTTCTTGTTCAAAGTAATAATAACACTACGAGGCCTCGACTCATATACAGCATGACATTTCCATAAATAAGGTTGGCCCAAAATAACATCACAAACTTTGAGAGGAGCAACATCACACAATACTTCATCTTTTAAGGGCTTGATGCCCTACGACAGTCGAAACTGTTGGCTGACGTGGAGATCGCTTCCTTGGCGAAGCCATCCAATGGTGTAGGGTTGTGGGTGCAGCATTTTCGGCAGGGCCAACTACTTGATGACTGTTACTGAGATGAGGTTCTTCTGGCTACCACTATCAATGATGAAGTGCAGTGGGGTTCCTTTTACCCACATCTATGAATGGAAGACGTGTTCTCCTTCTTCTGGCTCACCTGGTTCACCAGGCTGGAGCTTGGTGGTAGCAACGGTGGTAATGGGTTCCGCGTCAATGATCTGTCTTCCCCATTCTAGTTCTGGCTGAGAGTCTGAACCCACATCTGATTCACAGGATTTCACTTTGGCCACCATTGACTGCTTTGAGTGGCAGTCAACAGTGTTATTCCAAGGGCTCTTATGGAAGTCGCACCACTTCACGGTATATTTCTTTGTCTCTTCGGTGTCCTTCTTTGATTGCGGATTGGACTGGTTGTCCTGATACTATCCATATTTTCTCTGTCCTTTTTTCTGTGGATTGGGGCCGTCCTTTCCTAGCTTTTGTTGTGAGGGGTTCCTAGGTCCAAATTGCCGCATATTTTGTTTGATCTTCTGCTCAATTTTGACGACATATCGGTAGATCGTGCCCAAGGATGAGATGTCCAAAAATACCATTTCGGTCTAGATGTATCTATGCAGAGCGTCGCGATACTTGAGCACCAGATGTTGCTCTGAATATTTGATACCCAACTTGGTGCGCAAGGTATGAAAGATATTTGTGAAATCTGGCACTTCTTGGTCTATTTCTTGCCGCAGTGTGGTCCATTTGGTATACAAGTCGTCATAACTTTCGACAGACTAGTATTGTTCCTTAATAGCATCCCTGAAGGATTCCCAGGTGACGTGACTATAAATAATGAGGGTTCCATTGTTTCCTTTTTCTCACATAAAGTTTCCCACCAACCTTTGACATGGGGAACGGCTTTGAGGAGTGCAAAAGTAATCTTTTCTCTATTAAAAAAGTTATGGACAGAAAAATACCCTTCTAGTAGATTCAACCACTTGTCTATAGCGTCTGCATCTATCTAACCTTAAAATATAGGAATATCAAAGTTTATTTGTACCTTGAAGGGGGCGGCGCCTCCGCTTGAAGAAGATGTGTCGACTGTTGGTAGTCATCAAAGGATTTGCGTGAAACTATCCATCATCTTGTTCCCTTGTTGCTTGAGGGATTCCTCAATCAACAATTTGAAAGGATCACATGTCTCATCATCTTTATTTTCTCCTACCTTGAGAGGTCGCTTGGGCGTGCGAGATATTTTTTCCTCAAGAGAAACAAGCTCGAGACCCAACTCTTTATACTCTGACCTCGCTGGGCACATGCATTGAGACGACAAGGAGCAGACCGCTCTGATACCACTAATCCAGATTTTATGAGTAGAATGAAATGACTACAGATTATTAATAGGTGCTTAACACAAAATAACAGAGATATAGTAAAACTGGTTTTATATTCAATAAGGAAATAAGCTGAAACCTTAAAATGCAGCGAAAACAAGCTTGTTGGAATGGTGGCGGCTTATCTCTAAGAAGAGATGTGACAGTTGCGCTCATTCGCAAGAAGATGATTACAATGAGGCTCTGAAGGCCTTTTTACAATAAACAGGAATTCAAAAAACCCTAGACATCTAAAAACCTAACCCTAGGAGATGAAGCGCCAAAAGTCCTGTGGGCCCCGTCTGGGTAACTTAGTACATCAACTTCCTGGGGTCGTAACTTTTGCATATGATCTCCATTTTAGATGTATGATAGCCCATTGTAAAGGCATCATTGGGGAGATTCATTTCGGGGTCTCAATCATGCCTTCTACCATCATTGAGAATATCGATCCCGAAAAATCTTCATTTAGGTCCTCAAAATGGCCCCAGAAGTTAAAACTACTAAAAATAGTAAATTGCCAAAAAATTGTTTTGAGCCAGGTGGGTGGACATTGATATCCACCTAGATCACTCAATCTCATAAATGAGGTGAAGGGAGGAGAAAATAAAAGAGGGTCAAAAAAAGATGATAAATAAGAGACATGTTCTTCCAAACATGGTAAGGCAGCCTTGAGCCATGTGGCATACTTCATATGTCAAAAGAAGGGACATTATACAAGATAGTGTCTATATATGAAGAAGGGGAAGGGGAAGCAACAATGAAAGCAATTTGTAGGGAGTATAGAAATTGAAGTTAGAGTGTATGAGTTAGCATCCAAGATGGAAACCTCATTCTCTATGGTTTATTGCATGTCTACTAATACCACTTATGGGATTTGTTGGTATCTAGATAGTGGGGTGTCCCACCACATAAAATTCAACAAGGAGATATTCATTTAGTTTTATGAATAAGATGTAGGCATGCAAGTGAATGATGAAACATATCATGTAATTGGGATGGGAACCATCTCCTTTAGAATGCTCTCAAGTGATGTTCTCGATTTTAATGTGTTTTGTTGTTCCTGGAATAATGAATAACCTTATTTTTGTTCAATGATCACATAAAAGAAGTTTGTAGTTGAGTTAAATGATTAGCAGTGCATCATTAAAGAATGAAACCAAGATCATCCTTGAGTTTCAATGAGATATGTGTGGGAAGGAGGCCTTTATAGTGTTCTTGGTAATACTATGAAGCATGAATATCTAGTGCATGATATTGGCAAGTTGAACACGATATGGCAAAAGAAATTTTGCAATTACACTATGGATCTCTTGCACTCCTGAAGAATATGGTGCAAGGATTTCCAAACTTAAAGGTTGAGAAGATTGGAGTGTGCAAAGGATGTGCACTCAACAATCATTCAAGTGATTCTTTTCCATCCAATGAATAGAAATCAAGATATATTCTCAAGTTGATCCATTTAGATGTGTGTGGAGCTATGTTTTCTTCATCATTTCCATGTAATATGTATTGTGTTTCCTTCATTGATTATTATTCTCACAAAAATTGAATTTATTTCATGAAGACTAAGAATGAAGTGTTCTTTAGGTTTAAAGAGTACAAAACCTTCATTGAAAATCAAACCAGGAAGAACATAAAATTTCTAAATATAATAATGGAAGCGAGTACACCTCCAAGGACTTTGATGATTTTTGTAGGGAAGAAAGGATCAAGAGGGAGATAACTAGGCCCCACAACTTGCAACAGAATGGGGATATAGATAGGAATAATAGATCAATCATCAACACTGCTAGGGCCATGATATAATAGATCCATCATCAATACTACTAAGTCCATGATCCAATAGATCCATTATCGATACTGCTAAGGTTTTGATCCAATAGATCCATCATCAACGCTGCTAAGACATGATCCATGATAGGGAATTATCCACATGTCTTGGGGCATAAAATAGAGATTTGAATGCATCTTTATGCTCATAGCAAGTAGCATTGACCAAATACAACTCAGAGTAAAATGCAAAGTGAATACATCAACATTTAACAAATCAACACAACAGATAATAACACTTATCTTATGAAAATATGAAACCCATTGTAGAGGATGGACGTTCCTCCCAATCCTATACTTGTTGCTCTAGTTCTCAACAACAAGTCACCCCATAGCTAGGGCTATGAATCCACAAGAGACGGTGGTCCCTAAGGTTGGTTAATGCCCCCCTCTCAACAATCAATTTCCATATCTAATTCCAGTCCACTAGCTCTCTTCCCCACAACCTACATAACCCAAGGGATGGAATTCCCCTTCACTCTCACAATCCCTCATGCCTTTCCACTCCCCTCTAGGGATTCCAACAAAAGTTGGACATGAAATATCTCTACTGGGACCTCAGGAATTCTAAAGCTACACCATCAATTCTCCCAGTAACAAAATGCATGCTTCCCTTGACGAATTTTAAACAAAACGTTACTCACAGACCCGCATCCTCTTTCTCCATGAAATTTCAGCTCGAAACAACTTCCAAATGTTCCCACAACAACTGCTTTCAAGCTTCATCACTAATAAATTATTTGTTGTCTAAAAAAACTCCATATGAAAACAACTCTCAATGCAAAAACGTGAATCTATAATTGTCGTCTCCTACCCATATGAATTTCCTCTCTTTCTCTTGCTTGCTTGACTTTCTCTCTTCCACAAGTTGATTTTACTCATCCCCCATGATCTCAACAACTATGGGAAGTGACTCTCACACCCACCCTCTTACATGAATTTAATGATTGGGCTCTAGAACACTAAACCAAAAAATAAAGGGTTCAAGGTGAGGATAATTTAGAAAGAAACAGGTTTGGGTTTAGTAGACATGGCTAAACTCTCCCCCTTGGACCCCTTCCCTCTATTGTGGATACTTAGCCCCCAAATCTTCATCCATGTACATTTGCAGTTGGCGATACATTTTATCTATCATATTCAATTTACATCATTTTCATATTACATCGCTTGGCCCTCGACCATACATTACATTTACAATATACATCACTAGTTTTGGGTTTGAAAATGGGGATGTTATATTCCTATCCCCCTACAAACTGTAGTTTCCTAAATGCACATAACCATACCATCTACACATTGACATATATAAAATGATTACATCAAAATACTTGATAATTTTGCAACTTAATGATTCACGCAACAATTCCAACCAACAACTTTCTTTTCCCCTCAACCCACACATTGGCTGGACAAGAAATCTCAGAGTTGTGGCTCCAGGAACTCTAGCTTCCAAAATGGAGTCTTCATTCGCTTATGTACAAATGTACATTCGGTTTTCTTCAAAATTTGCAAACAATTGTGGGTATGCTTCCCACATGGCTTCCTCGTGCTCCCACGTAGCGTCTTCAAGACCATAGAAGTTCCATTGAACCTTTACCAAGTGGATGGATTTGTACCTGAGAAATTTGACTTTTTGGTCTAGGATGCACATTAATTCCACCCATAAATCCCCTTTGTGTTCCACGTGGATCACATTCCAATCAATCACATGATTAGGATCATGTACATACTTTTTTAATAAAGACACATGGAACAGGTTATGAATTCTCATGGATGCAGGTAACACTATCATGTATGCAATTGGCCCTATCTTTTCTAATATCTCTAATGACCCACACTATCTTGTTGCCAACTTTGGGAAACTTCACAATTTTAGCAAGCTTCTTTTGGATTTAACTTTCAAAAACACATGCTCTCCCACTTTGAATTCCCTATGTGTTCTTTTATTGGAAAAGATATTTTTTCTATCTTGTGCAACTTTCAAAAAATTTCTAATCTTTACCATGTGTTCTTCCATTTCCCTTAAAAATTCTGGCTCAATCATGGCTCTGTCTGTTGGGTTATCCCAACTCACTGGTGTGTTGAATTTTTTACATACAATGCTTCAAACATGCTCATCTTAAATGATTCTTGATACCCATAATTATAAGCAAACTTAAATAAATGGATATAATCCTCCTACCTAAAAGGCTTGTCCATTACATACATTCTCAACATATCTTCTATTACCTGATTAATCCTTTCTATTTTCCCATCTGAATCTGGGTGATATGTTCTACTGAAATTCAAATTAATCATAAATTTTTTAAACAACCCCTTCCAAAAATTGGAAGTGAACTTGGGATCTCGGTCTGAAATTATTGCCTTAGACACACCATGTAGCCTAGAAATTTCTTTCATATAAATTTATGATATTTTGGTTTCCTTATGAGTTACTTTTACAGGAATGAAATGTATAGCCTTTGTAAGTTTTTCCACCACTACCATGATGGAATCATGTTGCCTTGTTTTCCTATGCAATTTGGTAATAAAATCAATAGCAAAAACTTTCAATTTCCATTCTAGAATGGGCAATGGTTGTAACAATTTTGTTGGATGTTTGTGCTTGGCCTTTAGCTTCTGGCATTCCATGCATCTAGCCAAATAATCAATGACATCTCTCTTAATACCAGGCCAAAAATATTGGCCTCTTACAATTGTAATAATTTTCTGGTATCCTGGATGTCTAGCGTATGGCACATTGTGCATCTCCTTTAAAGCCAAATTTCTCAATTCCTGAGAATTGGGAACATAAAATATGTTCCTAAATAACAAGATTTCATTCTCTTCTAGTTTGTAATCCTTATATTTATGCTATACATTATTATGTTGTAAGCTTTCTTTGACTTACCTATAATGTTGGTATGTTGTTACACCCTCTAGAATTCTATCTTTTAAATCTGTCTAGTACATGTTAACTCCCAAAATGAAACCGTCCTTTTGGCCGAGTTTAGGTGGATATCATAGCTTTCAGTAGTAGCTTTAAGTCATTTTCGAGTTTTTTCGGTTCAGAAAATTTTTGGTTTTTTGTGGTGGGTCTTAGGAAATAATCGAAAATAAAGTCTTCCATTTCAAAAAATGACTGTTTGCTTTCAACAGCTAACCTCATGTTTTAGGACCTATTGTGTGCTGAGGAAAGCGCTAGCTTTCAACAGCTAAGCGCATCGCTTCACCAGTTCAGAACGCTGTGGAAAGTGACAAGGCACGAAAAGCCTGACAGACGACCCACACGTGGCACGCCGTGAAGAGTACCTGCTTTCGCGCCAAGGAATGATTTTTTAAAAAAAAAGGGGATATGGTACGTTGTTTTGCTTTCCGCGGCTAACACGAACTTCCTATCAAATGCCGAGCTGTGGAAAGGGTTCACTTCCCGCAGCTAACCGAGTTTTCCGAGAAGACCGTATGCTGATGAAAGTGGCAAGCGAGCCTGATGGTAAGAAAGTTCTTCAAACATCATAGCTGCGTGAAGCACGATCACGTGCTCATTACCCACGCACGCACGAAGTTATGATATGATCATTCCCACGTCACAACGAGATCCGACGCTTGCGCTGGAAGGTGCAAACCATCATGGCAGTTTAAGTTTGTATCACTGGATATGACAGGGATTTGAAATCTTTCACAACCAACGCGCAACCATGATCACACCCGAAATGGTAAGATCGCATCCTGGGGCGCAGGTACAGGTGAGGTTCAGAAAATCTGACACCATCAAATCGGGTAAGTCGGCATCACAGGTTTATCCCAGAATGGGTTCAAGATTTTCATTCCACCCAACTCACAAGGAGAAGACGAGACTGCTTTCCACAGCACGAGACAAAGGGTCAACCAGGAAAGTTGCAGAAGTCAGTGTTCGAGTAACAGAGTTCTGAAACGATGAAAAAACGTGGTGGCTTCTTGCTAAAACGGGAACTGAGTGATCTATCGTATCTACAGTCACATCCTGAAGTTCAAAGATACTTTTCAAATGCAGGTTGCAGGGAGTTTGTGAACAGGTTACAGAGTGGGCATCATCAAGCTACAGCCGAGGCTTTTGCACTGTCCTTTGATGGTAACAGAGCTAGAGTGGGTTCAGTAGAGATCAAGGTGAATGAAAAGTTCATAGCAGACGCCACAGGTTTACCTATGACCGGACAGAAATGGTTCAAAACCACAGCTTTGAAGAAACAAGATTACAAGTTTTATCTCAAGGACGGGTACAAACACAAAGCTTGGACTAAGGGAATGCTGGTTGCATATCTAGATGAAGAATGGCAACACTTGTTCAAAGGTATTCAGCTGTATG
>JASDQU011025890.1:15281-33754 GCA_032191745.1 Picea mariana
AACTTTGAGAAAATAATACAAATGATCCATTGGAAGCTGGACCATGAGATGTAGCCTAAGAGAGGGGTGAACTCCTTTATCATTTGTTGTGTTATGTGTTTTCTATTCATTGATTATGTTGTTGCTTATATGCATATTGAATGAGTAAATCCTATTAAAGTTGTGTTGCAAAGTTGATCCATTTGCATTTTAACACACAAATTTAACTTGCAAATATTTTCAAGAATACAAGTCTTCTTCATTTTTAGATCACACAACCTCCAAGACTATGATTCAATCATCAAGTAGCACACAACTACCCATATTGTTTATTAGTACACAACTATTGTCATACTCGAGTAGTACACAACTATTTTCCAGTGATACACAATCACTACCAGTGGAACACATCCACTGTACTAGTAGCACACAAATTTTTTCTAGTGATACAAATCACTACCATTGGAACACATCCACTTTAGTATCACATAGATATTATCTAGTGATACACAATCACTGCTAGTGGACCACATCCACCATAGTAGCACACAACTACTATCTAGAGATGCACAGTCTCCACCAGTGGAACAAATCCATTGTAGTAGCACACAACTACTGTCCAGTGACACATAGTCACCTCCATAGTTATAATACCTAAAGGTTGAGCCCCTGTTGAATTGTAATTGTGTTTATAGATTGGTGAGACAAGTGTTTATAAGTTGTGAGGATTATGTGAATATTAGGCTGAATTGCCTATATGCTAAGGCCAGTGAGCCTATTTTTATAGATGTAATTGTGCAGATCATTAATAAAAATACATCGTTGCATGTAGACCTACCATGAAGAAAGCGTTATGGGGGACTAAGCTCCACTTAGAAGGGAAAGGGAAGGGGAATAAGAGTCTAGGAAAAGGGATAAGCTTGTGGGCTTATCTCTAAGGGAATATTATAATATATTTTCCTAAAAACTAAGGTTTGGGAAATAAACCATGTTATCCTAAGTTCCTTTGGGGAAAGGAATGAACTCCAAGTGGGGAGGAACAAGCTCCCAATAGAGTCATGTGTCGATCTTGGTGCATGCAGTTTTATGTGAGGAAATCAGTCATTATGGGGTTATCTCAACATTACTTCCATGCTCCCGATGCATGCATGCACTCAAACACTAAAAATTCACATAGCCATCCACTTCCTCCATCGTTGACCTCTGCAACATTCATGCAAGCTATGAAAACTGCAAAACCCATGAAGCTAACCTATTTTTATCCTGTGAAGCACAACACAACTGTGCAGTGCCTGAGCACTATTAGAACCTAGCCATTTTCTTTTTGTTTCCCATGTTTTCTCTCGACTGGTGTGGATTGATGTAATTACCAGATCCATACGTGATTTTTTTGTTGTGATTACTTGAGTAGATTGGCCTAGGAGATGGACTAAAGAAGCAGGTTGTCATGCTAGTGAGAAACTCTTTCCGGGTGAGATAGGTTGTTGGGGAATTTATTTTCCCAGAGTGATCCTCGTGACAATTGTAGTGCTCTGAGACTTCATTTATGACCTACTATTGAAGCCCTAGAAGGGGAGTGGTGTAGCTGAAGGAATGTCGAGCAGAGAAGGGAAACACTCATCCTTCCAGATGTGAGTGGACTCCTAGGGACATAATCCTTTCTGGAGACTTTGTAACCTTAGTATAGCCTAGGATTCCCCTTACTCTGGATCAAGTTTAGTCCCATCTCGGGGGTGACCCACTATTAATAGTTTGGAGCAGCATGTTCTAAGGCTAGGTGGTTTATGGAATGTCTGCATGTAGTTGGTGGCCTTCATAAAAGTATAAGTAACATTTCCATGTTAATTTTTATGTTGTGTAACATGTACTTGTCTTGATATTTATAATGTTGTCTATGTGAGCTATTTGTAGAAAATGGTTGTGATTTCCATATTAAATTGTGTATTAGCAGAATGCATATTATTGTTGAATTTATATGTATGATGTTCCACATATATCTCTATGTCCTATAACCTAGTGGGTCTATGTCTGGGCATGGATAGTTCTGACCATAAAAAATAGAGTGAGAAGTTTTTATTTCAAATGACATTGCCTAGTATATGGAAAAGAGATTGAACAAAGCAGTTTTGTAGTAGCGTGTCTCAGCCTGGGTGGCTTAGGGATGTTACAAATTGGTATCAGAGCCTATGGTTTCAACAATGAATGTAGATGGGCCACGGATGTGGAATTTAGATTCAAAATTCCACAAGGATTTGATGTAGAGAGTGTCAGAGCGGTGTTGAGAGAGCACTTGTGTGGTAATGGAAATTGCAGGAGGTATAGCGGTTCAAGAAATTCAACAGAGAAAAGAGACCATGGTAATTGTGGGTTTGGAACCACAAAATTTAAATTTGGGCCATTGGATTTGTTCGAGAAGGGAAAGACCCCTCACAGTCATTGGATCCAAAGTTTCGACAGTCTAGGGGTTGTGTTGTGTTTCAGCAGTGAAATCCTTCGAAGTCCTAGAGCCCAAAGTCCCAAAGTCCAGAACCAATCTGGACTGTCCATTTCCAGGGACATGTGTCTGCAGATTAAATAATATTTAGAGTTTCGGTGGTCCGAGGGTTGTGTGGTGTTTCATAAGGGAAATCCTCTGAAGTCCCAGAGCCTGAAGTCCCAAAGTTTGGGACCAATATGGACCATCCATTTCCAGGGACACATGTCTACAAATTAAACAATGTTCAGAGTTTTGGTAGTTTGGGGGTTGTGTGTTGTTTATGTAGGGAAATCCTTCGAAGTCTCAGAGTGACTCTCAACCGTATATCATTCGGGAGAAGGTGTACCATTCGATTTCCCAAGTGGTTTGATGGCTCAGTGTTCTAGGAAATCATTTGATATTGTGAAGATTAGATTTTCTTTGAAGTCCCGAAGTCCAGAACCAATTTGGACCATCCATTATCGGAGATACATGTCTACAGATCAGTTGGTTCGATATTTTGATGCTCGACAGTTTGGGAGTATAAAGTGTTCTGGTGTGAGATCTTCTGAAGTCCAAAGTGTCAAAATATCATAATGCCAGAGTGATGTGGACTTGATCGGGAGTTTAGAATTTTGGTAGTTCAAGAGTTTTTAAGTGTGGAGATGAGAAGAAATCTTTGAAGTCTCGAAGATATAGGAAGCAATTCTGATGCAGCCCCCCTAATCCCTCGTAGGAATGCACAATCTCCTAGTCAAGGATCTATGATTATTGAGTCAATGACTATATAGAACCTTAATGGTTCCCTTTTGTATTAAAACATAGGCCCTTTCAGCTTCTCGGTACAGATTTTAATAACACCTGCAACCTACCCTTTTGCTCTCCTGCGAAAGATGAGAGTGTTGGGCATTATATCCATTTTAGGTAAGGCCCCTCTCAATGTAACCTCGAGTGATGAACATGCAACTATGCACACCCTCAATGTTTTAAAACCTGTGAAAATTCTATCCTAAATTGTTACAGGATCGTCGATCTCGTGATCTTGATGATACCTCAGAATTGACAGTTCAGATTTGTCTTCTCCAAATCCCATAGACTAGATCTTCTTCTTATGAATCAACAGGCAAGATCTATTCATGATTCTAGACTTTAGGGTTTTGAAGTCTCAAATGCTTGCTATCTCTGTACTCCAATCCTCTGGATTTAACGATCTGTGGCCACCTGTCTCTCTGATTCTATGGCCATGGTCCCCTCCACAAATCTGGCCTTCAAAAAACTGAAATCTTAAATCCTCGCCACTACTATTGACATGTATACTCCCCAATCAATGGTTGTGCTCCTGCTTCAGAACTTTGGCCTCCTCAACCATATCAACGGTCCTGCGATTCCCTCCTCGATCAATGATCGAGATCTTTCGCGAGTCTTCATACCTTTTCCTCCTCCATTTTCTTCTGAAGTTCTAGATCTAACGCCACATGTCCTTCTTCACATCAACTACTCTCGTCGTTTCATATTTCCAGCCTTCATAAATCTCAAATCTCAACCTCTTGTCTTCCTGTTTATTTTATTCAAAGATGGTAATCCTATGATGTGTGTCTCCTCCTAGATCAATGGTTGCAATCTCTTTTCATCTTCGGGGTTCAGTGGTCTCAGTTCTCAACTAAAAATCCACAACGAATTTACCTGGAGCTCATGATTTGTTGACAGTTGTCAACCTATAGATCGACGACTCTCATCACTTCAGGACTTGGGTGTTTCAACACTTCAACCTTCACCTTCCTTTGGATCTTTCGACTTGTCAACATGGGTCCTCCTGGATCCAATGGTCCATATTCTCTCCGACCCTTCGGCTCTCCATGCTTAGGAAATCCTCCTCTCAGAATCATGGTATCTGACGACTCATATCCACTCTGGAAATCTGACGCTTGAATTTTACCATGAAAAATATGATGGCTCATATTTGTTCCTGCAATCAAATAACTGAGATTCTATTTCTGGTTTCCAGCTCTTCGAGATTCATAAATCTCAGTTCTCAACTCTTGTGAGTTTTCTCTCTCCTCGGTGTGCAAAGCGCTAAGGCTCATGTACTTCAATCCGATCAAATAGTTGTTGATATTTTACAGAGTGATCCAATGGTCATTGTCACTCCTCCCTCCTAAGCTTATGATCTCTCTGTGACTTAGAAGAGTTTATAAGTGTTCAAAGGTTTCAAACCTTTTCTCCTTCTACGATTCCAGCTATTGGATATCTTCCACACTTCTG
Organism: Picea mariana; assembly: GCA_032191745.1. Lineage (NCBI taxonomy): Eukaryota > Viridiplantae > Streptophyta > Pinopsida > Pinales > Pinaceae > Picea > Picea mariana. The sequence goes on from JASDQU011025890.1 coordinate 19,978, forward strand.
GAAAGTGCTATTCCTTGTAAGATTTTTATTTCAGCAGATTTCGATTTCTTAAGCACACCTTGCGTTCTCGAGATTTTGATAACTCAGATCGAAGTATTTCTTGAAAATAAATTCTTCTTTCCCACCTGGCATTCCTCTGGTTCAGGTTCTTCGACGCTTGGTCATTTCATGACATTGTGAACACCTTGCACCTGGTCTAAGTTTCCTTTGTTCTCTATGAACTTCTCTAAGTCACTCTGAGACTTAGTCGACACACTCCTTATGTTCGAGATGAAAACCTTGCATATGAATGTCAGAAGAGAAACAATTGAAACTCATCCAATTTCATCACGAACTCATACAGTCAACCTCTTGAAAAATCATACATGAATGAAAATGAATTAAGTAACGCACATAGAATATAACATTCATTCATTCATACGTCAAATGAACATAGTCCAAGGATTTGGAAAAATTCTGTCGGTTTTATTCCTTCATGAAAACAAATTAGATAATGTTTCTTCTACTCTACTTTTTTCTACTGATCTCTCAGATATCTATATCATTATTTCTATTCTGTCTATTCTATTACAATGCAACAATGAAAAACTATCTAAGGAATGACTCCATGAGCTCTCATCGTCTTGTTTGCAACCTATCCTATCAAACTCTTAGCGGTTACCTACTCTGTCCTATTACAATAACTAGCATTTATTTCCAGATAATAGTCAACACTCTATATATGCAATCCCTCATAGTCCTTCAAAAATTTAGAAACAAGTTACATCTTTAAAATATTGTTTACAAAATATCTCAACAACTTGATTTAATTCTGAGTTAGTTTCTGATTTGAAATTTTGTCATTTGTTGAGATGTCGTTCCTTTTCCTCCACGCTTACATTTTGAATTTGAAGATGATGCTCTTGCATCATACTCCTCTGGTTAAATTTTTCATGGACTCCTATCCATGAGCTCCTTCATTGTCTTTCCATGCTTCAAAATATCAGGTTTTGTGACCCAACTTGCATCTTCCATTGGATGATCTTTCCACTTCACTAAATATTCAAGATATGTCTTCCTCCTGGTCTTCCTTCCATCTCTTTGTTCAATGACTTTCTCCCTCTGAGATTTTTCTGCTATGGGTAATTGTTCTTCCCATTGAAATTATTTCTGATCATCCRATTCTCYTRCCTCATCTCTCCTATAAGGATACAGGTCTGCAACATTGAATATCGACGATATCCCAACATTGTCTGGMAACTCGATTTCATAAGCATTGGCTGTGAATTTTCTGAGAATCTTGCATGGTCCTATATTCTTCATATTCAACTTCTTATATGTTCCCCTTGGAAACATTTATTTTCTCAAATGAGCTAAAACTTCATCTCCAACCTCAAATTGAAMTTCTCTCCTCTTTTGATCAACTTTTCTCTTGTATTTCTRGTTGATGTTCTGTAGTTGTTCTCTGACTCTGTCATGGATTTTTTTCTTTTTTGTTGCAAAATCCTCTACTCAAACACTTCTGAACTCATATTGATTTAGATATATCAACTCTGTAATCCCTCTTAATTCTATACCAGACACAATTTCAAATGTAATTTTCCCTATTCTCCTTTTCACTGAATTGTTGAATGCAAATTTTGCTTGTGCCAGAATCTGATCCCATTGACGACCTTGCTTAGTGACTAAACTTCTCAACAAGTTTCCTAGACTCCCATTTACTACTTCAGTCTGTGCATATGTCTAAGGGTGATATTTTGAACTAAAGGACAAGTTCGTCAACAACCTTTCCATAGAGTCCTCCAAAAGTGTCCTACAAATTTGGCGTCCCTATTTGAGACTATGCTCCTTGGAAATCCATGTAGTCTCACTGCTTCTATGAAAAACAAATTGGCTATGTGTGTAGAATCATTTGTCTTCTGGCATGGTATGAAATGTTCCATTTTTGGAAATCTTTCCACCAAAACAAATATGGAATCACTCCCTTTTAGAGTTCTAGGCAATCCTGAAACAAAATCCATATTGATTGCATCCCACGGCCTTTCTGGACTTGGTAATGGTTGATACAAACCATTGTTATGTTTTCTTCCTTTTTCATATTGACAAATTCTTCATTTGTTCACAAACTGTTTCACCTCTACCTTCATTCTCAACCAATAACATGAATTACTCAGCTATGAAAATGTCTTATCGTGACCAAAATGTCCAGCTAAACCTCTGTTGTGTTTCTCCTTTAGAAATTTATCTCTCATTGAGAATTTTGGTATGCACAAATGGCTTCCCTTGAAAAATAATCCATCCTAGATCAAATATTCAGTCCACAAGCTTATGTCTCCCAATAAAGGATTCTTGCATGCCTCATAATCTTCCTTAAAATCTTCTTTTTCTTTATACATCTCCTTGAGGTGTTGAAACACTAAGGTCTCCACTTGGAATTATTGTACAATCAAACTCCTCCTGCTCAAAGCATCTGCAACTTTGTAAGAAATTCCAGTGATATGTTTAATAACAAAAGTAAAATTTTGCATAAATTCTACCCATTTTGCATGTTTCTGATTCAACTTTTCTTTCCTAGTAATAAACAACAAAGATTGGTTATCACTGTATAAGACAAATTCTTTAGGAATTAGATAGTGTCTCCACTTCTTCTAAGCTTGAATCACTGCATAAAATTCTTTTTCATATGTGGAATAATTTTTCTTGGCGTCATTCAAATTCTCACTAAAATAAGCAACTGGCCTGTTATCCTGACTCAAGACTGCTCCAATAGCTAATCCACTTGCATCACATCTCACCTGAAATGTTTTTCCAAAATTTGGAAAGACTAGAATTGGTTGTTCTGTGATCTTCTCCTTCAACACTTTGAAACCTTTTTCGGCCTCCTCTATCCAAATAAAGGACTTGTGTTTCTTCTTCTTAGTGTCGAGCATGGGTGCACATATACCACTAAAATTTCTAATAAACTTTCTATAAAACATTGTTAACCCATGAAAACTTCTTACCTCAAATATGCTTCTTGGCGATGGACATTCTTTGATTGATCTCACCTTTTATAGATCCATCTTCAATTCATTTGAAGAGATCATGAAACCCAAATATATGAGTTCCTTCTTAATAAAAGAACTTTTCTTTAGATTTATCAACAACTTCTCTTCCTACATATTTTCCATCACTGATGTCAAATGTCTTAACTTTCCTCCCTTTGTCTTACTGGGGATTAGTATGTCATCCAGATATACTATGACAAATTTCCCTATGAAGTCTTTCAACACTTCATTCATCAATCTCATAAATGTTCTTGGTGCATTTTTCAACCCAAATGGCATGACTATCCATTCAAACAATCCTTCATTTGTCTTGAATGTTGTTTTCCATTCATCTCCCTCTCTCATTCTTATTTGATGATATCCACTCTTCAAGTCTATCTTGGAAAAATATCTTGCTCCACTCAAACAATCCATCAAATCATTCATCCTCAGTAAAGGAAATATGTACCTAATGGTTATATTTTTGATGGCTTGGGAATCTGTACACATTCTCCATCCTCCATCCTTCTTTGGACTTAACACAGTTGGTACTGCACATGGGCTTAGGATTTCCCTGACTAAACCTTTATCCAACAAATCTCAGACCTGATTTTTGACTTCCTCATTCTCTCTAGGTGTCAACCTATAAGTTGATTTTTTTGGTAATCTAGCTCCTGGAATAAGGTCAATATGATGGCTTATACTCCTAATGGGTGGCAATGAGTGAGGTAACTCATCCACTACTATGTCAGCAAAGTCTTCTAATAGTTCCTGGATTTCTATAGGAAAATCTTCCACAGAATTATTCATAAGGATAACTCTAAGATTCCTCACTACAACAAACTGCATTTCTTTCTCCTTTTTGACTTCATTCAAGAGTTCCTTCCCACTCATGAGAAGTATACTCGAACTAGCTTCCCTCTTTTTCTCTTTATCTTCTATGGGTAACAACATATGTGTCCTACCATTCTTCTCTAGGGTATAAGTATTCTTTCTCCCACCATGAATAACTTTTCTGTCAAACTACCATGGTATCCCCAATAAAATATGACAGACATCCATAGGAATTACATCACATAATATTTCATCCCTATAACATCCTATTTTAAATTCAACTTGGCATTGTTGACTTACCATTACTTGATGACCTTTCTGCAACCATGATGCCTTATATGGGTTTTCATCTGCAATTGTCTTGTTGGCCCTTGACCAAGTTTTGAGGATCCTTGGTCAAGTTTGACCTACTTTTGGGAATTCGACAAGTTGTCGAAGGCAGAGCACAAGTCAAAGTAGAGATTGCAGGATCTCATCCCATTTTCAGGGATTTTTGTGTTTTGGGCTTATGTAATGGGTATGGGGATGTCGGCCCATGGGTTTACCCATGTTTAGGCATGATTCTGTAATGTATAAATAGATGTCTAGGTGATGTAGGAAGGAGCTCGATACCTTGCTAAGTGTTAGGGAAAAGGAGACATCTATGTGATGCTAGGTGCTAAGTGCAAGTGGTAATTGTAATTGTTGTGTGCATACTTTGTAAGACTTGCATAGCTAAGTGCAAGTGACCATAAGAGACTATGGAAGGCTTTATGTTGTAACTATGGGAAGGAGGATCTAGCGAAGTGTGCAGATCTCATGTCCTCTACAGAGTAAGATAAAAATGCTTTGTGCATGTAGCTGATTGACTGAAGATAATAAAAGAGAAGAATAGGCGGTGGACGTATCCCCAGGCAGGGGGTGAACCACATATATCCTATGTTATTATGCTTTGTGTGATGTATTGATGTGTTTATGTGTTTACTTTCTTAAGTTCTTTGATAAATATGAATGATATGTAGATCGGTTAATGCTTTGTGCTTACTAATATGGATGAATGTTATATCTAACCTATGTGAATGTGCTCAGTGCTTGAATAGGTTAGATCTGGGTGAAAAATGCGGTGCTCTATAATTAGGGTTTTATCTGCGAAGTAGATAATGGATAAATACTAATGAACTGTAACTGCTAAGTGTTTTGCTAAGGTGTTGTAATCACAGATATGTGTCCCATATAAGGTTGTAGACACTAGATTCATGCAACCACCCCTGCCTCTACCTCAGGTGAGATTTCATCTGCTTCGCAGGTGTTGCCCAAAGGGCCGGTAGTTAGGGTTTTTTTGGTGCATTGTTGTAGCATTGAACCCTGGGTCTACCCCTATGCCAAGAAATGGTTCCTTTGCGGGGACCTGAAACTGTGATTACTAGGAATTGAAGAAAAGAAAGTTATGTGTGTAGATCTGTTGCTTTAGTGCCTGGTATTCTACTTAATTTGTGAAGATTTGTGCTAAGAAGAAAAGTTAGATCTGAAGAAAAGAGGTAAGATCTGAAGGCTTTGTGCTTTGTTAAAAGTAAGAACAGTGAAAAGTTTTGAATGAAAAAGGAAAGATAAGTGGAAATTTTTGTTTCAAAAGTATGGTTCTAGGCATGTTTGATAAATTTTGTCCCATATTGAAAAGTAGGGCACATCTAGATGGAAGAAGGTTTGATATGAATAGATCTGATAAAAATAATGAAAGACRTGTTATTCCTATGAATAGAAAGAATGTTTGGACTAACAAATGGATGTAGGAACCTAGAAAGAATATTTTGCAGGTTATCTACTATGATCCTARCGCGCAGTACAGGAAAGTTTGGGGACAATTTCAAAGAAAGAGAAGATTAACTCTGTGTTATAATTGTAGAAGACCAGGACATATTGCTAAAGAATTCCCTGGTATAAGACCYAGTTGTATTTTTTGTCAAGCTATGGATCATGAAGTTTTGGATTTCCATAGAATGATTKCTAAGGATGAAGGAATGAATATGAGAAAAGAAAACTGTGAGGAAGATCAAGAAACTAAGACCACGACAGAATCCCAAAAATAATCAGAKATTGTATTACTACAAATGAAAGAAACCYTGAATGATCACTGAAATATCAACTTATTAGAGATATTCAAAGAAAAAGAGTGCATAGAAATAAGAATAGGAGACTTCAACATAGACTGTGTTCTAGATGAGGAAACACAGGCGAATACTATGATAGAAAGAACCTAGGAAATTTTAGGAAATCCTGCTGTGATTCCTTCATAASGAGGAATAGGATTATTTAGAGGAAAGTTGTTAACCCTATGTGGAAGAATCASCSAGATAGTTATGAGTKCTCATGGGACTATGACAGAGGAAGATTTTGAGGTTGTCAAGTTTATTGAGAACAACGCCCCTTTTTCTCTGTTATTAGAAAAACCCTGGATTGAGAGAAATCAAACCAGAAGAAAAGAAGAGGAAGTCTTAGAACAAAAGAAGCAAGAATTAAAAGATTTCATGACTAGGAGGATAGTGCACTTGATTAAAGAAAAGGAGAATAGATCGAAGCTAATTAAAACCAGAAACTTGAATGTTGAAGTTGAACGAACATAAGAAGATTCACAGAAGAACGGAGCACCTAACCCAGACAGAGAAGAAGTATTTCCCTTGAACCCTACGAAAGAATATCAACAACATGAAGTTACTATACCAAAGGGAGATAAGAATCATAATGGGAAGAGGAAACCAATAATGCATAGCACAAGGAAAAAGGATAGAAATCTCAGTAAGAAGAAAATGAAGCTAGAAAAACTGATAGAGGTTCCCGAGGGGACTTCGTAGAGGGAAGATTTGCAAAACTGGAACTTTGTTGGGATGTCAAAACATCACAACATGGCACTTTGCCATGGTGGAGTGATATAGCCATTGAAATCATTATAACTATTATCTCGACACCTAAAATGGTTAGAACATCATTTATGACCAAAAATCTCACCATCAGACCATTGGGACCATGTTGTGACAGACATAACTGCATTGATGAAGGCCTCTTGTCCATTGGAGAAGATTTGTTGCATCGTTGTCTACTTATTCCATTGACTATTGCATCGAGAACACTTTTTTGAATTGTATATGAGATAACAAGAGAACTCATTGCTACCATGTAGCATTTATTGAGATCAACACATGTTCCATTGCTTTGAGCATTCATTCATCCACCTGAGTTATACGATATGAGTGTGTATGTCAGATGATCTCAACACCACAGAGAAAGTCGTCGAAGAAGTTGTAATTGACCTTATGGAAGAGAGAGTAATTTCCACAGTAGTTCAAGATTCATCGACACGAGGAGTGTAAGCCTCCCCGTCAACTGCTCGTGGATTCGGACCATCCTGCGTTGCAGATGAGAAAAGAACCAAGAACAGAGATGACTTAGCAAATGAAAATTTAATCCCATCTATTCTACCTTATTAAATCCCACCCCTAGCAGGGATGGTGAATTATGACAATGTCCTGAGAAACTTCAACTACACAATCATCATGGTGTACCTCCTGAAGGGGATACACGTAGTTAGACCGTAGTTGGAGAGGATTCCAACCTTAAAGATCAGTGACTATAATATAGGGGACCGCAAGACCTACGACATCTTTGTGCCTCACAAGTACTTGACTAAGACTAAGGGAAAGATATTGAATATCATTCCCCAGCCATGGACCATGAACATCATGCAGTCAACTATCCTTAATGTCATGAAAAGTATGCACTTTGGAAGGCACCAGGAGGTTAACGTGTGCGTTAAAATCCTGTTGTTTTGCTTCAATGGTAGTTATTTATGGTTAGACAGGTGTATTACCATCGATTTAGTGTTGATCCATAGGATCACCAGATTGAGCATGCAGGGACCTGACCTGTAGAACTTCTACCCAGGGAAGGTTACAGATCGCGCTCTGGCACAAAAGATTAAAGACATCTATGGTGATGTAGAGAAGGGGATGCGAGGCTACAACATAGGATCCATTCAGAATGGTGTAGTGTGCCTCACTTTCCAGTTGATTGTTGGTAAGCTAGTCTGGAAGAACAAACCCACGCAGGTCATAGGGTTTGTGGTTGACCTCGCAAGAAAGTGCGTGGAGGCATTACAGACGAATTGGGTGAAGTACTTAGTCAACCAGCTAGAAGTCAATTACCACGAAGCTCAAGATCAGTTCTATGAGTTTTAATTTAGCTAGTTGTTAATCCTCATCACGTTCACATCTTGGGAGATGCCGAAAGGTGAGACCTTCTCAGAAATCGAGTCATTCGAGCCCCTCAAGATAAGTTCACCATGCTCTATTACTTGAGAAACATAGGGAAACAATGGCAGTCGAACAAAGTATTCCATACCTACTACCTGTAGCTGAAAAGGGCTATCGAATCATTCCCCCAAATGACGCCAAACACTCTGGATAGGTTCAGACCCCTCTTGAAGTTTCACACATATAGGCATTTCATATATATCATTGCACACATAGATGAGAATAAAGAAGAGCTTCAGTCATACTATAAGCTCACCGAGGAGGACCTAGAAGAAATCACTAAGGAATGGCCTGAAAAATTCCTTATACTAGTCGCTAAGGCAGAATTGTCTAACCCAAACCTCATTGGAAGCATGGTAGTTACCCGCAAGAGTATGATGCACCCAGCAGTAGCATAAGGAAGAAGAATGAATATGTACAGGAACTGAGCAGTGCCTCAGAAGAGACTACCTCAGATTCACCTGGTGGAGGAGGAAGTGACAAGGTGGACAAAGAGGAGAAAGAATAAAAAGAAGGGGAAGAAGATAAGCATGAGAAAGGTGAACTAACCCCACCATGGAACCCCCTTCATGACCCAGATACATTGAGGAAAAGGAAGGTTTCCCCCATGAAACCTACATTGTGAAAGAAATCCAAAGCAAGTAAGTCAAAGCTTCAGACTGTACTCATGATCGATGATTTTGATTTCATCATCGCATCCATATCATACACTTCGTAGGACATTTTGCAGAATAGTGAATCCAAGAAAGAATCCTTGTATTAAAGAATCATGATATATTTGAGAGGGGTATAGCAGGCCCTTCACTCCAGCCTCGTAGTATCCACTGCACCCCTACCATCAAAAGAACTATAGTTGGGAGATGAGCTTTCCCAACTTTGCAGACTAGCTGATGTGACTGAAGCCCACCTTCGTAGAGTGTAAGAAGAGAAATAACAGGACACAGTGGCCTTGAAGCAAGCCCAGGAAGACATGGTAGAGAAACGTTGGGTTGCACAAAAGGAGAAAGAGGACCTTCAAGCCAATTTTGAATAAGAGAGAGCACAGGCCAAGTAAGAAAAATAACAGTTGCTCATAGAACAACTAGGAGTCAAAGAAGCAGTCAACCGAGCACTTCGCTCTGTGACAAGATTAGAGCCAAATGCATAAGAATGAGTGGATCATCAAGTAGCACATCTCACAGAAGCTATCCAACAGCTACAACAAAGAATAGCAGACTTAGAGCTCTGCACAGTTCCCAACACTCCACCGGATGTACGAGATCAAAGAGAAGCAACTACTCGAAGCGCAGTTGAAAGAATCAAGACCCTCGCCATGGAATGTAAACAAATAAGTGATCTCAGTGCCCAGACTTATGAGCGACTCACTGAGGATTTTCAATTAAAGGAACTACATTCATATCTCTAGGAGGCAAAGAAGCAAGAAGAAATAGTACAAGTGCAGTTGAATCCCCTTTCAATAGTTGAAAGGATGAAGCGATCCCAAGAACAATGAAATGCCCAAAAGGAGGTCCACACCATTCAGATTAGAGTAATGAAAGTGACTCAGAGACTCCAACCATTTCAAGATGAGGCTTGCCAACTATTCGCAGAGATTGAAGGTCGAGGAACAAAACTGGAGCAAGTCGTCACTGCAGTTGAACAATGATTGGAGGGACCTATCAATGAAGTAGTTATCTAAGAGTTCACTAAATAGGAGGTCATGGAACAACAATAGGTCGAAGAAGCCCAAATATTTCGAAGCAGAGATACCCATACTAGAGTGACTTGAGATGAGTCACGGGTAAGTGTTGGGGGCCTGTTGGCCCTTGACCAAGTTTTGAGGATCCTTGGTCTGGTTTGACCTACTTTTGGGACTTCGAAACGATATCTAAGACAAAGCACAAGTCGAGGTGGCTATCATGGGATCTCAGCCCCTTTTCAAGGATTTTTGGGTTTTGGTCTTATGTAACGAGTATGGGGATGTCGTCCCATGGGTTTACCCATGTTTAGTCCTGATTTTGTAATGTATAAATAGATGTCTAGGTAATGTAGGAAGGAGCTCGATACCTTGCTAAGTTCTAGGGAAAGGGATACATCTATGTGATTCTAGGTTCTAAGTGAAAGTGGTAATTGTAATTGATGTGTGCATATTGTGTAAGACTTGCAGAGCTAAGTGCAAGTGATTGTAAGAGACTGTGGAAGGATTTGTGTTGTAACTCAGGGAAGGAGGATCTAGCAAAGTGCATAGATATCCTGTCATCTATGGATTAAGAGCGTAAGGCTTTGTGCATGTAGCTTATTGACCAAAGAGAATAAAAGAGAAGAAGAGCTGGTGGACGTAGCCCCAGGAAGGGGTGAATGATGTATATCCTGTGTTGCTATGCTTTGTGTGATGTATTGATGTGTTTATGTGTTTAATTTATTAATTTATTTGATATAGATGAATGATATATAGATCTATCAATGCTTTGTTCTTAATAATATGGATGAATTCTAGATCTAATCTATGTGAATGTGCTCAGTGATTGAATAGGCTAGATCTGGGTGCAAACTATGGTGCTCTGTAATTACGGTTTTATTTGCGAAGTAGATATTGGATAAATACAGATGAACTGTAACTGCTAAGTGCTTTTATAAGCTATTGTAATCATAGATGTGTGTCCCATCTAAGGTTGTAGACATTGGATTCTTTCAACCACCCCTGCCTCTACCTCGGGTGAGATTTCATCTACTTCCCAGGTGTTTTTGAAAGGGCTGGTAGTTAGGGTTTTGTTAGTGCATTGTTGTAGCATTGAACCCTAGGTCTTCCCCTGTGCCAACATGTCTTCAGCTCCAGTTTCTCTACCATCTCTATGGATACTATATTTCCAGTGCTCCCACTGTCTATAATCACCTTGCAAACTCCATCTTTTATCTTGCAAGCAGTTTTGAACAGACTTGTTCGCTGAACTGGTTCCTCCATATCCTTTTCTGGTTTAAGAAGAATCTTCCTCATCATGAGGTTCTTTCCTCCTTCTGGTTCTTCTTCTTCCACATGCTTCTGTTCTTCAAAAATGTGTTCTTCACCTCCTCCCTCATTATTTCTCTCGGGACATTCCCAAGACTTGTGCCCTTTCTTTCCACAGGTATAACATCTAACTATGCCTCCTCTAGTTCTTACTCTTCCTCTGGAAAAAGAGATTATTCCACCATGTTGTCCTTCCTTAGAACCTCCACATTTCTCATGGTGACTATGTTGTTTTTCAGCTTCATGCTTTCATCTTTCAAGGCTTCTTGATAAGAATCCTCGATTTTACTAACCGACATCATGTTGATCTCCTCTTGGATTTCATATCTCATCCCATTGATATATCTGGTTGTCTTTTCATCCTTATTTTCTTTCTATCCATCCCTGATGTTCAGTCTATAAAATTCCTCAGTTTACTCCTTCACTGATAAGATTTTATGTCTCGGGTTTCGCAATCTTCTGAACAGATTGATTTGATAGTCCTTTGGGATAAATTTTTCCTTCATCTTGGCTACCATCCTGTCCCAATTTTTAATTTTCTACTTACCATTTCTCCCGCGTTTGGCTTGCAGTTCATCCCACCATAGTGTTGCATGACCTTTCAGTCTTTTCACTTCATGCTTCACCATATTATCTTCTTCGATATATTCGTAATTAGAGTATTTTTCCATAGCACATACCCAATATGACAATTCTTCAAATTCTAAATTGCCTTCATACATTGGTACCTCTATTCTTTCTCTAGCTCCTATTTTTGAAACGGATTTTATCAAGTGATCTTCTGTAGCATCCTCTGCTACATTTTCTTTGACTTCTTCTTCTTCACTCTCAGCTTCACTGATATCTCGAGCATCTGGTGCTCTCCTCTACGTTGTTTCCATGGTGTCTGGTCTCATTCGGAGTTGCCTCATTTCTTCTTCCATTTCTACATTCTCTCTATGTCTTCAGGGTGGCATGATTTCACTGTGTCACCTATAAACATANATCTCATCCCATTGATATATGTGGTTGTCTTTTCATCCTTATTTTCTTTCTATCCATCCCTGATGTTCAGTCTATAAAATTCCTCAGTTTACTCCTTCACTGATAAGATTTTATGTCTCAGGTTTCGCAATCTTCTAAACAGATTGATTTGATAGTCCTTTGGGATAAATTTTGCCTTCATCTTGGCTACCATCCTGTCCCAATTTTTAATTTTCTACTTACCATTTCTCCTGCGTTTGGCTTGCAGTTCATCCCACCATAGTGTTGCATAACCTTTCAGTCTTTTCACTTCATGCTTCACCATATTATCTTCTTCGATATATTCGTAATCAGAGTATTTTTCCATAGCAGATACCCAATATGACAATTCTTCAAATTCTAAATTGCCTTCATACATTGGTACCTCTATTCTTTCTCTAGCTCCTATTTTTGAAACGGATTTTATCAAGTGATCTTCTGTAGCATCCTCTGCTACATTTTCTTTGACTTCTTTTTCTTCACTCTCAGCTTCACTGATATCTCGAGCATCTGGTGCTCTCCTCTACGTTGTTTCCATGGTGTCTGGTCTCATTCGGATTTGCCTCATTTCTTCTTCCATTTCTACATTCTCTCTATGTCTTCAGGGTGGCATGATTTCACTGTGTCACCTATAAACATAAATAAAATTCTTGATACCACAAATGATATCAATTTACCTCCTTCCTCCTTTGCTTGTTGTATTCAAACAAACTCAATATTAACTCTAATACCACCTGATGCATCCCCCCTACTCCCCTGTAGGGCTACACGACCTCTCAGTCAAGGATATTTGATTATTGAATCAGTGACTCTCTATAACCTTAATGGTTTCGTTCTATATTAAAACACAGGCCCTTTTGGCTTCTTGATGCAGGTTTTAATGACACCCGCGACCTACCCTTTTGCTCTCTTGTGAAAGCTCAGAGTGTTGGGAGTTATCTCCTTTTCAGTTAAGCCCCCTCTCAATGTAACCTTAGCCAATGACCATGTGACTGTGCACACCCTCAACATTTTAAAACCCGTGCAACTTCTATCCCGAATTTCTATGGGATCGTCAATCTCACGATCTTGACAATACCTTTGAATTGACAATTCAAATATGTATTCTCCAAATCCCATGGACCAAATTCATGATCCCATAATTTGGGGTTTTGAATTGTCAAACCCTCAATATATTCGTACTCCAATCCTCTGGAGCTAATGATATGTGGCCACCTATCTCTCTGAATCTATGACCATGATCCCCTTCACGAATCCGATCCTCAGAAACCTCAAATCTTAAATCCTCACCACTGTTGATTGGTTCTCTTCCAGAGTGTAATATCTGTTGAAACGTATCCTACCCAATCAATATCTATGCTCCCACTTCAGGACTTTAGCCTCCTCAACCAGATCAATGGTCCTGTGATTCCCTCCTAGATCAATGATCGAGATCTTCTCTGGGTCTTCAGACCTTCTCCTCCTTTGTTTTCTTTTGGAGTTATAGATATCGCATCATGTGTCCTCCTTAACATTGACGACTCTCCTCGTTTCATATTTTTGGCCTTCGAAAATCTCAAATCTCAATCTCTTTTCTTCCTATTGATTTTATCTGAAGCTGCTAATCCTCTAATGCGTGACTCCTTTTAGATCAACGGTTGTGATCTCTTCGCGTATTCAGGGTTTGG
>JASDQU011025891.1:0-11296 GCA_032191745.1 Picea mariana
TCAGAAAAATACCCTCGTTTCAGATCAGGGCGAAGATAATTTATCCATCTCAGCCTGCAACTCTTACCACACCGAAGCAGACCTGGTGATTATAACATCAAACCCACTTCCTTAGCATCCAACCAGCAGCAACATTGTTAGAATTATAAAAGAGATTGAAGGAAACTGTGCATATAATGCAAAACAACAGAACATAAATAACTGTAGGTAGGTATATGTATATGTTAAACCTGCGGCCTTGGGGAGAGAGCGCCAGCAACCCTCTCCATGAGCCTGAATATATTGGATAAGCCGCTCATCCTCTTCTTTGGTCCAAGCTCCTTTGTTTCTGTCACCGTTGGAGCAGCAAGGCGCTCTTCCCATCTTTTGACAGTTGTCAGAAAACAAAAATGGATTGAGCGAAACGATAACAGGATTGCAGAAGAAAAACCAGTGGAAGCAGGTAGAATCTGTGTGTTGGATAATGTGGAAGAAGACAATGGGAGTACTTATCAGTGGTAGTTAAAACTGTGTATAGAGTTGACTAGAATGGTCGCTCAAACATATGGGAGCATGGGCGATAAGGTGGGTATTGGTGGGTATATGTACCTTTCAAAGATAGACTTGGATGGTATTTACACACCTCGCTGGTATTGAAAAAGGACTCCCCAGCGCCAATTGAAAATGTCTTTTGAGGTTTTGGGATTCAGGCTGTCTTTCAACTAATCCCTCCGTCCTATCCTGGTATGACTCTTTGGTCATAAAGGACATTCTTAAATATGTATGGTGGATGTGGATGTGGCTTTGGCTCTTTGGTTTTAGAGAGCAGTCCTAGATGCTTGTTATGTGGAAAATTTCTTCCCAGTTATAAATGTTTGTTAGATGGAAAAAAAATTATATTAAAAATTAAGTATATGGAAACATTAATTCTTAAATCAAAAATTAATTACTGACTTCCTATTTAATATTTAGAATAAAATTTAAAATAATTCTATACAAAGTGAATTTATTATAATAAAAATCTTATAAATCATACAAATATTAAGTTTTATTATAATAAACATCTTATAAATCATACAAATATTAACTCTAAGTGTTTAAAAGAAGGTATGAGTATTAATAATCATAGAGAGATCGATTTTATTAATACAAAGTGAATTTATTATAATAAAAATTTTATAAACAATATAAATATTAAGTATAATTGTTTAACAGAAGGTATGAGTATTAGTAATTATATATAGACATATTGGTAGATATTAATTTTATTAATGACATATTGATAATACTTTTAATTTATTTTTTTTCTTATTAATTTTTTTAATATATTTTTTTTATTAAAAAAAAACTCAAATCATTTTCACAAATATTTATTTTGTCTTTTAATACTTTTCATACCTATCATATTTTACAATATTTTGCAATTATAATATAAATCATATTTCAAATAATTGTAACATGAGTCATATTTCCCTTTTACTAACCTTCTAAAATAGCTATATCCATATTTATAAGTACAATATTATAATAGACCCCTCAACATTAAATCTACAAGTATATTGAAATACCCCTCTCATCTTGCTCATATTTTTATTAATGTAGTAAAATATTACTTAAGTAACACAATCCTATAAATAATGAATAACACTTATCCAAATTATTAAAATTATGATATAAATTATTTAATATGATATAATTTTTTATTATTAACTTAGTGTGTTATGTTATATGAACATCTTTCTTATATTGAATTCTAAAATATCTAAATATAAAAAAAATCAATTTCTATTTTAATAAAAACCTTGTAAATAAAAATAGAATTTTTTAATTATATTTTATTACAATCTAATCTTATATAATTTTAAATAAAATAACTCACATATAATCCACACATTTAAATTTAAAAATAATTTTTTTATCATGACTTTTTTTTATTTATATAATTATTTTCTATAAAATTTAATAAATTATATTTATTAATTAAATATATTTAAAAAAATAATTGTCACACTTTAAAAAAAATCTCACTTTAAACAAATTTTACATATACATTTTTAATTTTTTATTAACAATACCTTATATGAATTTCTATGTATTCATTAAACACAAATTAAATATTTATTAATCTTTTCTTCACAATACTTTATATGAATCTCTATATATTCATTATACACATAAAATACATCTAATAATTATACATGTTAAACTAACATAAAAGTTTGATTATTTATTAAATTTGTTTTTTTTTCAATTATTTATAATTTTATTTAAAATAATAAATTTTATTAATTTTATTATGATTATGATGGATTTATTTAAAATGTTATTTGGATGTTTGAAAAGAATTAGGAAAGTTGGTATTCCTTCAAATATTTTGAAAATGACATCTAATTTGGGTATAAATAGATTCTTTTCTCTCATAGTGTTTTTGGAATTGTCCTTGGCTCTTATTTTGGCAGTATTGATTCTCTTTTTCTCTCTAGTCTAAATAGAGATATACTTTTGATCTCCAATATTATGGTTAACCACCTCCTTATAATATCTTAATTTTCTTTTAGCCTCTAATTCTTTATCCCACCATAAATTCTCCTTAAATTTAACTTGTACAATATTTTTAATATCATTGGTATTCATTATGTCATCCCTACCTAAGAGGTTGGTGATTTTGGATGTTTCTTGTCATCCATGTTTATCTTATTCTTTTACATTAAGTACATAACCATAGGTGCGCTCTAAACGGGGGAAAGACTTGCTTCTATGAGTAGGATACAATAGGGTGTATTGCACTTAATTTTGAGATTACATAAGTTATAAAATTCTTTTGGATCTCCTCTATTTTTCTCTAGGATTCTCCAGATATATTGCATCCCCAAACTTGATATCCATATAAGATAACATGAGTGATAAGAGTCCCAAAGAAGATATTTTTCTTATCCCATAGCCAAAGGTATGCTATAGTTCCAATTGAGCTTATGATGAATATCAATTCTAGGATATTGTATGAACACACTTCCTCCAAGATATTGTTTTCATATTCAAAAGTATCGAAGGTGACACTATTGGATTTAATGATCATAACCTTTGTTTTGTCTCTTTTCATAGTCATACCCATACTAGAGAAGAATTCCTTGAGGATTCTAAAATGCTTACTAAGGTCATTGAGATTCCTTTCCATAAGAACAATATCATTGCCATAGAGAAGAAGGGTAATTACTATAGTGATAAGTGTTGGTCCAACACAACCTGCAACTTCCAAATTATAATATTCTAACTTGTCAACATAAATGTCAAAAAGGGTAGGGGACAGGGGACAACCTTGCTTGACTCTTATATTGCATTTAATTTATTTTGACCAAACTTCAATGCTCCTAAACTTGGAAATAACGTTCTTATACAACCTTACCGCAACATCTCTGAGCCCATACAAAACTTTTAGATCTTCTAACCTATTCCAAAGGTTGGCCCTATGAATAGTGYCAAAWWTTTTTCTAAAGTCAATGAAATAACAAAGCATATTGGTTTTAATGTTGTGACACTCCTTTGTAATGATCTTAATCATAATAAGGTGGTYCACATTTGAATGATAACTCTAAAACCAACGTGACATTTAGCTCTTTTTTGAGGCTTTCTAGCCATATGCTTATCTTCTTTTCCAAAATACTTCCATATAACATGGCTAAAAGGGGCTAATCATAATGGTCCTATAATTAGAGTGATTGATTTTATCCCCACTTCTAAAAAAAGGTGCAATGAGGCTTTGAATCCAAGTTTTAGGGAAATTGAAGAACTTATGTATGTGAAAGATCAGAATAGGCCTTCTAATTTTTAATATTTTAGCTTAACAACCCTTGATATCCATAGCCTTCTAGTTTGTAAATAACTTAAGCCCAAACTTTATGTCTTCTATAGAAAAAACATTAAAATTTTATCTAAAACATATTATCAAAATCATTTAAAAATTATATTTAATTATATTTACATTTATATAAAAAAATTAAAAATACATCTTATCTTATCTTATCTTAACATTAATATAAATCCAATTACTTTATAAGTGACACATCATTTCTAACATAAAATTATTTTATATACATAATTTTGTTTCCATTAATATTTATATATATAAACTTTGTCCTCACACTTATATCATCTAGTGCATAAACCTAAACCTATTTTATTATTTTAGGTGAGTATAACTTTAAATAATTATAATGTTGTTTTTAATAAAAATAATTTAACTTAGATTTTATTATAAAATGGAAATCAAATTTTTGAAATACTCAAATTACAATATAAATAAAATAAGCATAATTGCATGAATGTTATGTACTTAGCAGTGCACTTTGCACTTACAAGATTACATTTATATTAATAATCCACAGTTCACGTGTACTTTGCATTTACCAGATTAACGTTTTTTTTTTATATATATATATATATATATCTTAACTTTTATTAATAAATAAAAAATAAAAAAATACATGCTATATACTTTAGTTTTAAAATTTTCAAAATATTTAATTTATTTAATTCAAATTAGTTAAGCTATTCTTTTCTTATTTTATTTTTATATAAAATTCATCTTTAATATAATAAAAAATAATCACATCCTACAAATGATCAAAATTAAAGTCAATGTTGATGGGAATTTTCGTCAATCTAAATTATATGTACTATTAAGCTCAACAATTGCAATTCTGTACCATCTCAACTAAAAGATTAGTGTCGGACCACCCACCCAAAAATTGACTGCATACCTATATTTGCATTCATTGTATTTGCAATTAAAAAGACCCATCGTTGAAAAAAGTTCATGACGTGAACACATACTTAAGTGGTAGAGGCTTAAGTACTCACGATATATATATATATATATATAGGTGAAGCACTCATGAAAAATGAAATCAAAATATAGATTGTACTCTCTTTTTAAATTTAACAAAAATAATGTATTTTTAAATACTTTTAAGATATTTTTTTATAGAGAAATATTTTAAGATATTTTTAATTTTAATATAGTTAATTTTGATGAGATTAGTGATCTTAAAATGAAAATTTTAATTTTTAAAATTCATATATTTTAGTTCTTAAAATTAGAGTAAAAAACACCAAAAGTAATATTTATTTTGAAAAACAGTGTTATGAGTATTATTTTTTTTTGGAAGAGTTAAAATTACCATAGTTGTTTTAACAATATCATAATGTTGTCAACAAAACCTTAAAATTAATTAGGGAATTAAAAAAAAAAATAACATATTATTTGGATTTCTTTAGAATATTATTTGGATGATCTAAAAGCATTAGAAAATGTATTCCAAGATTACTCTATTTTTTATGAATAAAGATATATTTATATTCTTACAAATATTTTGAATTTGAAATCTAATCTAATTATATGACTTATATGACTGAATGTAAAACAAAAAAATTGTATAATTTTTTTACTTTTATTTTTTCAAATTTTATTTTTTAAATTAAAAAAAATTGTCTTTTTAAAATGTTGAGTTTTAAAAAATAGTATATTGGATTTTTTTTAAATGATCATTTAATTTTTATTTTTTTAATTTGTTTATTTATTTTTAATTTTTTTTTTATAAAATATATATATATATATATATATTTTTTTATTATTGTTAAAGGTTTTTCACTGGTTTGAAGATTTTGATTACAAGAGTATCAATTTTCAAAGCACAAGTTTTGAAGCATGAGTAAAAATAGCCACTAAATACAACCTTTTAAAAACAAAACTTCTTAAAGTTCTTGTCAAGTTGGCAAATGCATTTCATCAAGCTCCATTATAACTATCATAGAAATATTAGACAACAAAAACAAAATAAAGTCCTCTTGCCAAAAAAAACATTTTTTTAGAAGCTATAATTTGGGGCTTGTAATTTTGGTAATTCTTTGTATATTGTTGTTTTAAAAATGAATGACATTACATAAAGTTCTACTTTATTATTTATGCCTTTCATATGAGAAAAAATTATCATCCTTTAGTGATTTTAAAAAGTACTTTTATGGAAAATCTTTTAATGCCATCTCCACCTTAACAATTGTGGATTCAAACCTTTCATTTTAAGGAAAAAATGGCTATTCAAATTAGAATCAAATCCTTGTAACCTGTCCTCTTTCACACGTCATCTTTCCCAAGGTTCCTGGGTAGTCCTCTTCCACGTGCTCGATTGATTCCAGTTCTAGAAGCAGGTTCAACCAAAGAGAACCTTCTATAATGACCATCTGGTCATTTCTAGTGCCGATTCCTCCACGCTTCTGGATGCTTCGGGATCTAATTGTTTCCACAATCTGTTTCCAGTGCCATTAAATAACAGTACCTCCCATTTAACTGGCTTATTGTCAGATCTTGAAAGCATGGAAATGCAGCATCCGAGAAGCAAATACAAGAAAATCATGAAGAACATTACAGCGCCCCTGCAAACAACCCCACAACAATCAATTAAACAAACACTGTTAAACTAGTTTCATTCACCCTCGTCTTGATTTTGAGTTCGATACCCACAACGGATCACTCATGTTATTCATGACATTTACAGTCCTGTTTCTTAGTATTTTTTTTCAAAAAAGTACAGTGTTGTCTAACTGTTCTATGTTTTTGTCTTCTTTCTCGAAATTCAACAACATAAATTTGTACAAAATCACAACTTTCTGTTATTTAATTTGCATTTCTGAATGCAGAAATGGATTCAGCGTGTTGAAAAACCCCTAGAACACTCGAATTATATAGATTTAGCCACTCAAATCTGCAGATCCAACAATATCTCGCCGAATTTCGAGCAAATATCCCCAGAAAAAATGAAAAACGTAGAACATTTAGACTACGACCTACATGCAACAAGTACTCATACTGCAACATTCCGGGGTGATTTCACCATTGCAAAGCCTTCACATTCAGGGATTTTGCAGTGACCATGTGTATGAAAGAGATGGGAAGCATCGACCACAATTTTGAACCTTTCACCTCTGATTTACAATTATTCAGTTACCCAAGTTTGATTCACATTGTGCTTGCACTTTCAAATGCTAAAGTGTCATGTACTTAGAGATTGATAAAGCCTATCATAACCGAGTTGTCAATTGGTAGTGAGGAAAGTTGTTATTGGGTGTTATCCTCTAATGTTGACTCATCACCTTTATTTGAAAAACTATGACACTTGAAATGACCAACTCATAGTTTGTAAAGGGGTAGACCTTCACCCTTGTAAGATGCCTTGTTTCCTTACCTTCGATAGAGACCACCTCATAGAAATAAGAAACAATTTTATGTCTTTTTTTTTAACCAAGACAGGGAGATTTTTAGATTAAGTAAATGTTGCAGCATAACTCGCAGCAAAATTACATCATCGGTGTGCTTCGAAAATCTTTAAACAAAAATCGAAAGAGTAATTGTTCACTATCCTATAACTATGGAGATATACATCAACATACAACACCTCCCAATATATCCTAGAAGTATAGATTCTACAATAAAGTCCTAAAAACTTAACTACATCGAAAAACATGCAAAATCAACAAAAGGCATGACAGTTGGCTTCCTCCTCTAGGGATGCTTGAGTTGAGTCCTCATTCAAATTGACCTTGTGTACATTCTCTCGCAGTTGATGTATTGTTTCATATTCTCTTAGCCCCTCACAATTGGAATTTAATGATTGGCCTTGGTTGGATGAGCTCCAAAATGCTATGCCTTAGTCAAACTAATGACCATGTTGCAGAGCATATTGCACTCAACATCCAATATTGCATTTTGTCTTTTCATTTTAACTAAGGTGCTCATAATTGAAGTGGTAAATTGATGATTCTGCTCCTAAATTTTGGCTAAATATGACTATTTAACTCTTGTTTACTTGTATTGCAACCTCTTGGCCTCTCAATGCCATGCCTAGGGGTAACTAGAGGAAGAGGACTACTACCCCCCATGCCTAAGGGTAATTAAAGGAGATCATGTCTCATGGCCCACAATGAAGATAATGATCTCGACGATGATGATGATCAGCATGACCACTCATGAAAGCCTAACAACCCCTCTTAGATGTCTCTTTCATTCTTGATCAACAAAGCTCATCACATCCAATCAACACAGTATTTGGGAGATGGTAGTCCAACGTTATCATGAGGTACATTAGATCTTCTTTCAAATGAAGTGTTGTGCTTAATATATTAGGCATGTGAATGAAGATAATTGGTTGAAGTTGGATAATGAATCATAAGCTCAAGAAGTTATGTTTGCTTCCTAGTTTCACCTTGGTGGCTATTATTTGTACTCTAGTTCGGTGTTGTCACCCCCAAGGAAAAGGGGTGTTAATGGGGTGCCCTCAAAAGAGTAACGTTCCATTTCCACGTCATACTTAACCCTTACATGTAATACCCCTATTTTCCCCAGCTTGTAAATATAACTATAACCTGCTAAAATACTATGGGCACATTGAATATGTGTGGATGTTGGAATTGATGAACCTTTCTGTTATAAAAAGTAATGTATATATTTATGTTACTAAATAAAATGGAAAGTGTTGCATAAATACTGAAGGGGTTTTCCAAGCTAGATCATGATGTATGATAGAGATGGTGAGGGGAACCATCAATGGTTGAGATGACCCCTACCAAACCAATACTCTACTGGATTTAAATTATTTAGACCCAGAATAGTCCTTTGACCGAGAAAAGTAAATTATGAGTCAGTAAAGTAGTTGGGAAGTCCTTCTCAAGAGTCAATGAAAAGATGGGCATAGTACCCATCTAAAAACTTCCTAATCCGACCCACAAAATTCGGATTTGGACCCACAAAATCTTGTTGAGGAAAAAAAGAAAAGAGGGGAAATTTGTGGGTAGAGGAAGAGGAGAGAGGAATATGGGTCTGATGACCATTTTCTGAGGACGGAGAACATTTGCAGCTCTCTGGTTCTTAAGAGAACTGAAAAACAAATTTGTTCTGAGTACAATAATTTGTTGGGTAGCATTTTCAGTCCAAGTTGATAAATGAGGTTGCAAAGAAGATGAGTGACTGAGGAAGCACTCATTGTAGATCCCCTTGCTTGGTGGAGCAAAAATCGATCTGCCAAGTTCCCGTGGGAGGAGGAGAGTGGCCTCAATCCCTAGTTGTTGTTGAACAGAAAGAAGAATCTCTCTCAGAGAATCATGATCTAGCTAGGGGGTGGCCATTGGTAAATCCTTCCAGGAGTTGTTATGCCTGCGGTTAGGTGGAAAAGGTACCCATTTTAGCAGTTGCATTACTATATGGTTTCTATATAAGTATATCTGGTAAATCTCTGTACTGTTTAGATCAGAGAAAATTTTGTACTATGTTTTAGAACCGTGTAAGTTTAATTTCTGACAAAAGTGACTTAAGAAATTTAAGAAAAATAAAGAGAATGTCTTAGCTTAAGCTCTTTTGATTTAATTTTTTATCTCTTGATTATTTGTGTGCTAAAATAAGATTTATGGGAGGGGTTGTTGTGGTTGATTGTGTTGTATAGTTTAATTCATGTTTGAGAATTGATGTCTGGACAGTTAAAAATCTCTATAACACCTCTGAAAGAAGAGAGAGAGTGTTTTTTTTGCGTAATAGTGCTCCATTTTCGTATGTCCTCAAATCCCATGCCAAAAAAGTTAGAGGATATCAGATCTGTGTGGACTTTAGGAAATAATTTCAAATATGGGAAAACATTAAAAGTCCTTATAAATAACTATTGGGAAAAAATAATTAGGACATAAACATGAAATTGGTCTAAATGAATTAAAATACAAAGTTCTCAAGATTTAGATTGGGGCACAAATAAACATTTATGTTTAAATTGTGTTAAATTTCCTAAATTTGGGAAGACTAAATTTGGGAAGAATCCCCTTAAATTTTGGTGGCCATTAAATCTTGGTAGAAACACTGTATTTACTGTGGAGGTAAATCTTTGTCTTAGGACCATTTTCCTTAAATTTAGTAAGAGTAGTAAAACGCACTAATAAGGAAATAAAATTCTACTCATTTACCCACGAGAAGGGAGAGATTATAATTATATTTTAATTTTCAGGATGGAGAAATTTCCTTGAAATATAAAATTTTATTAAATCTTTGTAAAAGGCTTTCCTTTCCTTATTTTTTTGTAAGAGAAAATAATTTCCTTTAAATCTTCTCGGTAACAAAACTGAGTAAGACTATGGATATATATATCTATATGTCTAAATACATATGATTATTATTATTATTATTATTTTGAAAATGGAGGTTAAAGCCCCTGGAGCGTAAAAGACATGAGACCAAAAAGAATATATTTATTTTTATCTTAATGTCAAACACACCAGGGAATAAACGGTGACCACATGCTTTAACCATCTCCTAGTCTTTGGAACTCCAGGAGATCGGAGCTCCAAGGATGTTTGGGTAATGGGATTCCATGAGCCAAAGTAGTTGAATGCCCAGACCCTTTATTTCCCTACACAAAGTTGATCAATTAACATAATTCGATATAATATACCTTTAATACAATATTTATTATATTATAATCCAAATTATTTCATGATATTTAAAACACAATGTAATTACAAGTGGGTCCCCTTCGAGACTCTGGATCTTTGGGTTCATTGAGAATGAAAAGTTGCATGGAAGAGCTGAAGGAGATTGACCTGGAGAACATTGTCTCTCTCTTTTCAATTATTAAATATAATATTGGAGAATTTAAAACATGGGCGTAATTTTCGAGGAATATAAATAATAAATTATATTATATGAAGGTTTATTAAAATGGTTACACGTGAATGAAGCTAGCTCTTTTTAAATATTAAACAATATGGAAACATGCATAAGTGGGGCCACTTCGGAGCTTCGAGATTCTGGAGCTTTGGGAGATTTGAGTATAAAGGATGTGTTGGATGAGCCGAAGGAGATTGACCCAGATCTCTCTCTCTCTCTCTCTCTCTCTCTCTCTCTCATTTTAAAATATTAAATTAATATTGGAGACCTTATAAATTTGGGCGCAATCTCCAAAAGATGTAATATAATATGATATATTTTAAATAAGTTTATTATGGTATTGGTACATAGTAAAGTACCATCTCTTTTTCCCTTTTTAATTTAATATTTAATACAAGATCACTTGAAGTGTGGACCCTTTGGGAGTTCGGAACTCCGAATCTCCACTATTTCAGGGCTTCTGGACTCAATATGTTTGGGGATGATAGAAGGAACAAGAAAAAAGGGATGAAGGCTTGAACCTACCTCCCCACATTCCAAAGTTTGCATCAATATTAAACACATTTAAATTAAATAAGGTTATATTTATGTAATTGATTATAATAAATGTTTGATGTGACT
>JASDQU011025892.1:22654-34588 GCA_032191745.1 Picea mariana
ATGAGCGATGAGGGATGGAGAGTGGTTACCCTCGGTTGTACCTGTTGATCGGGGTCCAGTTATGACTTCAGGTGAGTGTTTACCATGGGTACCGGTGGACGAGCTTTTGGTTGAATCCTTGGGATTGACCAAAGCATATGATACCTTCCAGTCCTACAGTCAACTACAGATATTTCTGTCGGCCTTTCTCGACACTTTCATCATAGACAGCAGTCTGGGGGGAGTTAGACAGTGGCAGAGGACATGGAGAGTTGTTAGGCCGAGACCACCTGACAGGAGTGCTTTTACGGCATACAGCAGGATAGGGGTGGATCATCATAGGCAGACAGTTGAGAACTTGTGCGTGTTGGTGGGCATCTTAGGCCATGGGATAACAGACATCTCAGAGGGCGATACAGATACAGATCCTCATAGGGATGTGCACGGAGGGCTTCCGACAGTGATCAATATGACACAGGAGCAGTTAGTGGAGATTGGAAGTGATAAACTTCCAAGTTTGCCATGGGATCCGAGAGTCCATTTTGTTAGTAGGTTGTTTTACCTTATGATGACCCAGGTTGCACCAGAGAGCCACATACTTCACTTTGGGTTGGTTTTGAGTAGGCTTGCAGGGGCTTGTCCTATGGAGCGAGACAATTTCTCCCTTTTGACCCCCATGATCGAGCATGGAGATGGTTGGGCAGATACTACTCCCACAGAGGTTCTTTTACCGATGCAGCTTTTAGACAGCATGTCCAGTTTCCACAGGTATTCCAGCCGGAGGATCCAGGAGTGGGGGGTCCAGTTTGTATACAGGGAGCAAACAATCTTGATCAGAGTAGTGCAGCATCGGCGTGGTGATCTTTGGCAGAGACTAGCATGGGACCCGGGGATTGCAGCGCTGAGCATTTCATTGACTAATGGAGGTGAGTGGACCCTTGCAAGGGAAAGTTATTTTGACTTCCCATTGAGCTTCAATGTTGAAGAGACCACGTCACTTGAGGGTGATTCACGAAGGTCTTGCAATACCTCACTATTGCAGCAGAATGTGCAGTTGGTGGAGACAGCGTTGGTCTTGGCATGGACTTGGAGGATGGACTCATTCCGAGATGAGGCCATGGGTCATGTGCAGGAGACTCATGGTGTTGATATGGTTCAGGATTATGCTTCACTAGGTATTGCAGTTCACGTCCTAATATGGGACCCAGGGGATAGAGTACGTGATAGTTCATCTTTGGATGGAGCCTACTGTGTGTCCCTCAGGTGGATATGGGACCGCGATATTATATTTGGGTGGATTTGGTTATTGCTTGAGGACAAGCAATATTTTAGCAGGGAGGACTGTAATGTCCCCACTTTGGGACATCGTTATATTACAGAGCATTATGATGACCAGGGTAGCCAGATGGATGTTACAGCGAGTACAGGTGCTATTGAGGGGTATTTTGGGGTCCGACTTGCATCGCTCATCTTATTTCATCATCATGATCCATTCCGCACAGCTTGGCCTTGGTTTCGTTGCATTCCGACGATTTCCATAATTTTGAATTATTTTGGGCTATAGGTTAATTAAATTCACTAAGGAGGTCATATTAGGCATAATACTTGGAGGAACCTCTTAGTGTAATAGCTCATTGGAATCGGGAGGAACAATACTACAGGATAGGATGACGAGAAGTGACTTTCAGTGGCCAGGTAAGCCACAAGGAGAGATAAGGTACCTTTCAGAGGTTAAATGGTTAATTAATTAATTAAAGTGATTTAATTAATTAATTAATAATTAATAAAGTAAAGTCACTTTGGAGAGACAAGGTGAGCAGGGAGGATAAAAGATAGACAGGGGCCTCTATTCTATCATTTCATGTTGTTTATCATTTTGATATCTGGCTTCTTGCTAGTGAGCCCATGCACTTGGGGGTTTTGAGGGTTTTGACTTAACAAACCCTAGAGATCAGCTCGGTGGTGAAAGATCCCACCTAACCTGGTCCAAGCTTGGTCACGAAGGTGAAAGATTCCTCCCTCACCATTCTACATCAAATCTACTCAGCTTCAGAGGGGTTCTACATCAGCCACGTGTTCAAAGAGAGCTAGGGCGCAGCTCCAGGAGGGTTTTCACCAAGAGGGCGCACCACCTTGAGGAGAGGAGTTCGTTCCATGCATAGGAGAAGGATTTGGAGCAGACAGACTTCTGGGTATTCTTTGTAGGGCCTGGGGCGCCTTTCTTAGCCTTTTCCGGAGGAGGTTTCTTTGTCGTATTATTTATTGGAGCTTAGCACAGATTAAGAGAGAGGAGGGCACACCACAGATTGAGGATCTAGTCATTTGGTTGGTCAGATATTCATCATTCAGCCCAAGACTTTACTAGAGGGTTTCCAGTGGGTCGATCTACATTTTGGCACCCTTCTTAGGGGGTTTGGCAGCTTATTCCTTGGAGGCCGAATTATTGGGGTTTTAGTCATCTAGGGGGGCGCAAGTTAAATAGAGAATTGTTTATTTGGAGGGTCATATCTTCATCGTTTGTCCTGAGACTTCACCAGTGGTTTAGCCTTGGCCCGATCTACACTTCCAACCATTTCCAGGATGTTTAGAGGCCTCTAGCAGCTAGACCGAATTGTTGGGTGTATTCAACGTCCCAGCAAGGCACAGCTCTTCCAGTTTGGGGTTGAGCACTTCAGAGGGCAGGAATCTTAGCTTGTTATTCATCTATTGCAGTCATGTGGCCTTTGGAGGCTTGTAGCTTCTCTTCTTGATCTTGCTTAGGGATCATCTTCATTTTTCTATTAGCTCTTAGCTATATTGTACCAGATCTGCAGATCCATTATATCAGGGTCTTCTTCTATTATGAATAATATCAGATCTGAGGTATTTTTGGTTACTCCATGTGTTGTTGATCTTGCATCTTGTTGAGGTATGTTCCATTGCTACATCTATTTTATTATTGCTGCAAACACACATAACAACCATCAGTATAAACCCTAGTGCAGTCTAAAAAGACCAAATCAGCAAAGTGTTTGATGAAATGCCACAACCAGAAAATGTTTAAAAATCACATGGAAAACGCAATGTTCTTGGCATCTTGGCTTGGGAACATTACATACAACCAGTGTAAATACAATGTGGGAGTGTGAAAGCAACTCATATATCAATATTAAAAGCAGTCAAGATAGAAAACTGAGTGTCTAACTAAAAACTAAGATATAAAAGAATAAATTTATTTTCCAACTTACCTGAGTTAGAAGGCTACACTTTCCCTGATGACTCAAATAAGCAAAGTATGCATTTTGGCAGTAAGATAGGTCCTTGTCAACAGATAAGGTTGTTATAAACCCTTCTATCACAAAAAGTTGGTTCTGAAAAGTCAATTCTTCTCAAAAAAAAAAAAAAGTCCTGTGCCCACTTTAACTGGGTCAGTCCCCAGTTAACCCAACCAGACAGCTAGCAAGGAAGGTCCTGACCAACCCTTTTCTATCAAAGGGTTGGTCCATTTTCTAAATATTATTATTATTTTATTATTATGTGAGATTTATATTTGTGATTCCACTTCACAATTGTTTGGAGCCTCCAATCCAAACTTGGGGTTTACAGAGGCATAATAATGAACCTGCACTGAATAACAGAAGAGAATCTTTAGCCCGGTGGGTTAACTCGAGTGGTTGTTGATTGCTGTGAATTACAAGCAGGAGGTCGTGGGGTCAAGTCCCCTGGCTGGCAGCCTGCCTTTATGAAAATTGTGGGCTTCACTCAATGTCCCCGTTGGGTTAGGTTGCCAACACTGAAACAGATCTTTTGACGCGGGTACCATTTTCAGAATGAGGGGAAGTGCCCGGTGGGTTTTCCCAGAATGTGCATTTTGTTGGAGAACAAACTAAATAAATAAATAAAAACACCCGGGTATCATTTTTGGAATGAAGGGAAGTGCCCAGTGGGTTTCCCCATGATGTATATTTTGTTGGAGAACAAACTAAATCAATAAATATAAATAAAACAAAAAAACATTTTTCAAGAGATCCATTTTTTAATATGTCTAATAGCTTTTGTTTGATCTGTGGTGAGCTTTGAACCCCAATTCTGGTACAATAACCTAGTTTAAGATGGGGAAGGCTCTATGAAATGTGAACCTTGTACCTCTGCTTTGAAAGATCGATGATTTTACCAACTGGCCATGAGGTGATCCCCCATTTTCCAAGGCATCCATTGTCCACAACTGTGAGGACCTCAGAAGTACATCAATAAGCATGTACAATGGAGAATAAAATAAGCATGTACGATGGAGATTAAAATAATATACGATGCCACCAACAAGCCCTGGTTCCTCAAATGGAAGTATTTCCGCAGCTGGGAATTGAGAAGAAGGATTGCACAATCGTCGTAATTGCACGGAACAGCTTAGAAATTCTTAAAATTTGACATGACACGCAAAATCAAACATGAAAACAGAGCTAATATACTACTGCTGATGGTAATCGTAAGAAGTAAAGAGGCAGAAAATGAATGAGGTGGCCTACCTAAATCACGAACGGTAGCTCGAACAACATAACCGCGATGCAACAGCAACTTCACCAGCCATGAGGCGATGAATCCCGAGGCTCCTGTAACGCAGACCAGTCTCCCGCTCATGGTTATGGAAATTGGATATCACAGCAAGGGTTGAAGCGTTTTCAGAGAATACGGTAATCAGATCAAAGTGCGTTGCGAGGGTTTTACACAAAGATAGGCTAAATTAAAAAAAAATTATTGGCGAGAATAAGATGTGCAACTAAACCCGACCGTGACGTGATAGCTCCTCGAGACTATTTGCATGTAGTCACGCAAACATAATTTGAAGGCGCCTATTTTGAATGTTTGTACGTTGAATATCCCCGTACCCTTCGGCATTATCCACACGTTTTTTTAATACATTGTCATTCCTATATTTTGACCTAAGTGCTTAGGTCATTTTCATTACTATTTTTACGTGTAGTTGTTATTTGTGTGACCTAAGTGTTGAGGTCATTAACATGACATGCCTCATTTTAATGGCGTAGGCTAAAACCTAAATGGAATGCACCATGACATACCTCATTTTAATGGCGTAGGCTAAAACCCAAATGAAATGCACTTTTGTCAGTCACCCTTTTACGTGTACAAATTCTCGTCGGCAAACCTCTGGCCAGCTACCCCGTCGCATCTCTCGGTCGACACCCTCTCGGTGGTCAACTTTTCTTGGCAACATCCTAAACCGTGGCCGACTACTTCTTTCCATCAACCTGCATTCAATTCGCAATTCTGACGTAATACCTGCATTCAATTCCGACAGCTTCTTGCATTGATTTCCTGACAAGCTTGCCCGCCCCCACCCAAATACTCCCTAGCCGGTGAATGTGCCTGCCATTCCTCCCCATTCACAGAGCAAGCACTCTCGAATACCTCCCTAGAGATTCAAAAAAATACGTCATTGCTCCCAATTCACAGCGACCGACATCACAACTCAACCCCAATTAAGGCAAGGTCCTCTATATTTTACTATGTTTTTTGTTACATTCTCAGATCTTTTACAAAAATTCTCGTTATCCTGAAATCTTCTCTCAAAACCCTTATTTAGGAAAGCATGATTTGTTGCCATAATTACATGTATGGCTATATTAGATATATTATTGTAGAATCACTTGTGAGTTGATTATGTTCTACCATTGCCCATTGTGCATCTGGGCCAACGTCCAATTGTTGGAGCTTCAGATATACCCGGTCAGCTTTAGAAATAAAACAATTTGTGGTACAAATATACCTTTATGGATTGATTGTGTTCTACCATTGCCCATTCTGCATCTGTGTCAGTGTCCAATTGTTGCAGCTTCTGATATATCCGCTCAACCAGTGTTGATGGATCTCGAACCCGGGACCATGGACAGCGTTCGATCAGGTCTGTATGGTCAGATCTTCAAGCCGAATACCCAAGTCCATGGCCCTTTCTTCAATCCAACCTTGTCACAGTCGGGTTTCCTCCCCATGCTTTCTAAGTACACTAGAAATGGTGAAATCGTGTAGAAAGCATTATCCAATTAATTTAGATATACAGTTGTAGGTGTTGATTCACAAGTGCATGTTGTTTGTTATATTTCCTACCGTATATTCATAATAGTTGTTATCTTCAATTTAAATATAAAAATGCATGTAGTAATTATATATGTGTGTGTGTGTGTGTGTATTATTTTTATTTTACCTTGTCAATACATGGACACCCAAATTAGGAATATTTCGTTAATATAGAAATAAAAACTCAGATGTGAATGCTTAGAGTGTCAATTTCAATGAAAATCATGCCAATGTATCACATAAATTACAAAGTCGAAAATAGAATTAAGTTAACATTTTGTTGATAAACCTTTTATTGAGTTTCTTAAAATGTAATAACTTGTTGCTCTTTAACGGTGGTTAACCTTACAAAACAAGCCAGCTCAAGGGCCATTGGAAAGGCCATAGGCAACTTGAACTCTGTATTTCTAATTTTTTTAATGTGAAACACGATGAAAAATAATAACCAACAATAGTTTCCACACTATACATCTATATCGTTGGTTACAAAACCCAAAAGAATTCATGTATATTGTCCAATATTGACACTATTATTGTGTTGTTGTATCTGTTGAAAAATACATTCATCAAATGTATTTAAAATTTTAGCTATAAAATAGAAATCTCTCTCTATGTCAATGTGGATATATGACATTGAAAACCACCATTGCAGCTTGATGAAGCTAAGCAAACCAATGGTGGTTTTACTAAGAAAAAAATTTCAAAGTCAGGGTATCAAGTCGATTGAATTATCAAGGCAATCAAGCCATCGAGGTTCCACTTCCCTTGAAGAAAGCTTATCTCTAACGATTTAATTCAATCAACTTTGGGACACTTTGAAATTTTTTTGATGGTTGAGCCATCAGGCTAATTGAGCTAATGGGGCAATCAGACCATCAAGGTTCCACTTGCCTTGAAGAAAATGTATCTCCAACAATTTGACCTCACTAACTTTTGGACACCTAGAAAATTTTTTGCTAGTCAGGTTGTCGGGGCAATGGTACCATCGAGTTTCCACTTTCCTTGAAGACAGTTTATATGTGCGATGATGCGACCAACTATTGGATTCTTAGAAAAAGAAATCCAGGCCATCAAGGTAGTAGGGCTATCAGGCAATTGGGCCATCATGGATGCCTTAGGTATTTGAGTTTAACAAAATAAGAAAGAAAGAAAATTGGAGCACTAGAGTTCAAAACACAAATGAAAACAAAACTAGAGTTCAAAATGTTGTAGAGGTGGGGAAGCATATCATTGGGTTAAGGTAGAAAAAGGGTTTTGAGTAACTTTCATCCTCCTAAAGTGAAGGAAATTGGAGTTCTCAACTTCTTTGGACGCCATCTTGAACCTTGTTGTTCAAATCTCTAAGCAGATTCACTTATTTTTTGCACACAACCTACCAAAAGATTCAGGTAACTCTACCATTGTTGCTCTGGCAATCGTCCTAGTATAAAGAGGATAAATGATCTGACAATCTAGGTAGAAATTATTGCTAATGTCCATCATAAACGTTAGTTTTTGTTTTTTATTTATATTTTGTTTTATAATCTTATTGATGACAACCTGGATAGACATTATTGTTGATGTCTATCATAAGCTTTAGTTTTTATTTTTAATTTATATTTTGTTTAGTAATCTTATTGTTGAAACTATATGTCCAAGTTTATACAAGCACAATTTTAAGTTTGTTAGATTTAATTATTTAGTGAATAAATTTCTTTTGAGTATAAATATAACCTTTTTGGCCATTAAGTGGATAGAGTTATTTTTAGTAATAAGTGGAACTAAATTTTTTTGCGTTTTCTTAAGGTTTCTACCCGATAAAGAACTATCTCTAAAATCAAAATGGTTGACTATGGCGTAGGTTGATATGGCCTACACTAATGGGGCAATTAGGCCATCAAGGTTCCATTTGCCTGGAAGAAAATTTATCTCCAACAATTTGACCCCATTAACTTTTGGACACCTAGAAAAAATTTTGGTGGTCAGGTTGTTGGGGCAATGGTACCATCGAGGTTCCACTCGCCTTGAAGACAGTTTATTTGTGCGATGATGCGACCAACTATTCGACTCTTAGAAAAAGAAATTTGGGCCATCAAGGTAGTATGGATATTGGGCAATTGGGCAATCATGGATGCCTTAGGTGTTTTAGTTTAACAAAATAAGAAAGAAAGAAAATTGGAGCACTAGAGCATATGGAGTTTGGACCGATCAATTAACCTAATTTATCAACATGTCATCACCTAACATGCCAAAAATTTGACATGTCAATATGTTTTTTTTTAAGAAGCTTCATGTTATCACACGAGGCTAATCTGCTTAGAGTTAGCATTGTGGGGTATCCATTAACACCATTTACTTTAGTCTCTCTTCAATTAAACAAGTACAAGTGGGGGTATCTATTCCACCGAAGTCGCCTAGGGATTGCACTTGGCCCCAACCATTGTTGTGTGGATTGGTGTGCATCCACAAGCATGAGTAGACCATTACTAATACATGGCTTGAGAAGATACTATCCAAGTACTAATTGGTTGGAAGCCACTCAGTCTAAGGACTTCTATCAATTGAAAGTCTTTGCATTGACTGAAAACATAGAACAAAGCTCTAATATTGTGAAAATACATGAATCTCATGTTTTCGCTCTAGTAAACCAGAGGGGTGCATAGACCATATAAACAAAGAGAGAGAGTGGGATATTAACTGGACGATTGATTGTAGACACAAATGCACAGATAGGCCTAAAACACATAATAGATTATCTTATGCCCTTGAAAACTATCCAACAATATCCTCATGACACAACCACATAAAATGTGTTTGATTTAGGTCAGTCTTTATAAGGCCCTGATAATCTAATAATATCCTCCTCGACTTTTTATGTTGTATGATTTCAATTAGATTGATCTTGCTCTGGTGAAACTAATATTTGATTATATTAACGAAATCTTGATCAACTCCACTGTTGATTTAGTTACTAACACAACCACATAAAATGTATTTGATTAAGGTCAAATAGTCAATAAGATCATGATCAACAAAGGTTTGGTAGTGCACTGCAACAAGGTTTCAAATTCATGGTGAATCCATTGCAATACTAGGAGAATCACGTTGCTTCATTAAATACTAAAAAGGGATTGCAACTTGAGTTACTGGAATAACTTCCTTTTATAGATAATTATTTGTCATTTGTGAATGACACAGTAGCACCATGCTGGATAGAAATCTAAGTTTATAATAGATAATTAGTGCTTGTCCAACATAGTTGAGATTGGGCCTTACCCAAAAATTAGCCCGTCCTCCCATCAGNAACTTGAGTTACTGGAATAACTTCCTTTTATAGATAATTATTTGTCATTTGTGAATGACACAGTAGCACCATGCTGGATAGAAATCTAAGTTTATAATAGATAATTAGTGCTTGTCCAACATAGTTGAGATTGGGCCTTACCCAAAAATTAGCCCGTCCTCCCATCAACTCCAATCCAATAAATTTGTAGTGGTATTAGGGATGATAAGATTTAAGGTTTAATTATCAAGATACCTATATGCACTTATAGTTCCTCAGATCATAATTTTTTAGGAACGATGACCTCGGATACTTTGACTTCAGGAACTATGACTTTAGGAACTTTGACCTTGAGAACTTTGACCTCAGGAACTTTGACCTTAGGAACATTGACCTGACCTTAGGAAATCTGACCTTGTGAACTTTGACCTTGGGAACTATGACCTTGGGAACCTTGACTTCAGGAACTTTGACCTCGGGAACTATGACTTCGTGAACTTTGACCTTAGGAACTCTAACCTCAGGAACTATGACTTGAGGAACTTTGACCTCATGAACTTTGACCTAAGGTACTTTGACCTTAGGAACCTTGACCTGAGGAACTATGACATGAGGAACTTTGGACTCAGGAACTATGACCTCCGAAAATTTGACTTAAGGAACTATGACTTGAGGAACTTTGACCTGAAGAACTATGACCTTGAGAACTATGCCCTCATGAACTTTGACCTCGAGAACTATGACCCAAGGAACTATGACCCGAGGAACTATGAATCGAGGAACTATGATCCCAAAAACTATGACTCGAGCAAATTTGACCTTAGGAACTATGACCTTAGCAACTTTAACCTCGAGAACTATGACATGAGAAACTTTGAGCCGAGAAACTATGACCTCGGGAACTATGACGAATTTTGACCTTGGGAACTTTGAACTCAAGAACTATGACCCGAGGAACTTTGACCCAAGGAACTATGACACGAGGAACTTTGACTCGAGGAACTACGACCCTAGGAACTTTGACCTCAAGAACCATGACCTTAGGAACTATGACCTGAGGAACTTTGACCTCAGAAACTATGAACTTGTTAATGTGTTTGATTTAGGTCGGTCTTTATAAAACCCGAATAATCCAGTAATATCCTCCACGAGTTTTTTATGTTGTCTAATTTCAACTAGATTGATCTTGCTCTAGTGAAACCAATATTTGATTAGATTAATCGAACATTGATCAACTCCACTATTGATTAAGTTGCAATATTTTACTAACACAACCACATAAAATGTAATTGATGAAGGTCAATAGTCAATAAGATCCATAAACAAAGTTTTGGTAGCGCACTGCAACAGCGTTTCAAATTCATGGTGAATCCATTGAAATAACAGGGGAACGACCTTGTTTCATTATATACTAAAAATGGATTACAATTCGAGCTACCAGAATAACTTCCTTTTATAAACAATTATCTGTCATTTGTGAATGACATGTTAGCACCATGCTGGATAGAAATATGAGTTTATAATAGATAATTAGTGCTTGTGCAACATAGTTGAGGTTGGGCCTTACCCAAATATTAGCTTGGCCTCCCATCAACTCCAAGCCAATAAATTTGTAGCAGTATTAGGAATAATAAACTTTAGGGTTTAGTTCTCAAGGTGCATGTGCACTTATAGTTCTTGAGGTCATAGTTCTCGAGGTCAAAGTTCTTCAGGTCATAGTTCCTTAGGTCATCTATGATCTCAGGAAATTTGAACTAAGGAATTATGACCTCGAGATCTATGACCTAACCTTAAGAACTCTGACCTGACTTTAGGAACTATGACCTCAGGAATTATGACATGAGTAACTTTTACCTCGGGAAATTTGACATCAGGAACTTTGACTTCGAGAATTTTGACCTCAAGAACTATGACCTTAGGAACTTTGACCTCTAGAACTATGACCCCAGGAACTACGACCTATGTAACTATGACCCCAAGAACTATGACCTCTACAACTATGACCTGTGGAACTTTGACCCCAAGAACTATGACCTATGGAACTTTGACCCTAGGAACTATGACCTATGGAAGTTTGACCTCTGGAACTATGACCCCAGAAACTATGACTTGTGGCACTATGACCTCTGGAGCTATGACCCCTGGAACTATGACCTGTGGAACTTTGACCCCAAGAACTATGACCTCTAGAACTATGACCTCTGGAACTATGACCTCTGGAACTATGACCTCTGGAACTATGACCTGTGGAACTATGACCTATGGAACTATGACCTGTATAATTATGACATTTAGAACTATGACATGTGGAACTATGACCCCATGAACTATGGCCTGTGGAATTATGACCTCTAGAACTACGACCCTAAGAACTATGACTTGTGGAACTTTGACCCCGAGAACTATGACCAGTCGACCTTTGACCCCGAGAACTATGACCTATGGAACTTTTACCTCTAGAAGTATGACCTGTGGAACTATGACCTATGGAGTTATGCCCTCTGGAACTATGACCTCGAGAACTATGCCCTCTTGAACTACGCCCTTTTAAACTATGAACTTTGGAACTATGCCCTCTGAGTTGTGGAACTATTCCCTTTGGAACTATGACTCATGGAACT
>JASDQU011025894.1:12180-26326 GCA_032191745.1 Picea mariana
TCTCTTCATTTTTTTCTGTTAGACCAACAACTTTTGTTTTCAATCTTTTGATCTCATCTTCTTTGTTTTCTAACTGAATCTTTTGCTCAGATATGATTTCTTTATTGTATTTGAGCTTTTCTTTTATTTCCAGGATATGCTTCTGATTTACAAGCTCATCATTTTCCTTCTCCTTTTCTTTTACTTGATAAATTTAATTCTTCAGCTTCTTGATCTCCTCTTCTTTTGCTTCTAACTGATTGTCTTGTTCCAATATTATCTTGTCATAGTCCTTGAGCATTTCCTTTATTTTCAATACATGTTTTTTATTCTTTTCAAGGAATTCTTGAGTGTATTCATGAAGATAGCTATAGTCTAATTCATTATGGTGATAGAGGTATTCATGGAAACTACAATCAACCTTGTCTTTGGCCTTTGATAGTTCTTCTTATTCTTCTTCTTCCATGGGATAAATGCTAACATAACATTTTGTTATTGTATCTGAGTCTTCTTCTTTACTTGTAGAGGAGGATTTAATATCACTGCTATTGCAGTCGAAATATTGTGAGGAGTCCTTACTTTTATTGATGGTTGAGTCTTCATCTTCATCCTTGATAGGAATGTCTTATGTGTCTTTATTTTTTATTTGATACATATTTTCTAACTTCAGCCATAAGTCCTTGGCGGATGTGCATATTCCTATTCTTGTCTTGACTGTATCTGATAATCCATTGAGAAAAATCTTCAATGCCACTTCATTGTTCTTCCTTGCTCTTCTTTGGATTGTAATTTTGGATAGATTCTTTGATGTAGTTAAGTCCCAGGGCTTGCTTTCTACTGAATTCCAAACCTCAGATCCTTTTGACTTCAAAAACTATTTCATATTTTCTCTCCATGAGAAATAATCTGTTCCATTGAATAAAGGAGCTTCAATTGTGGAGAGAGCCATGTGTCCACCCATTTCTTCAAGATCTTCCTTCTAGTGTTTTAAATTGTGTTTGAAGGAACCTCGCTTTGATACCAATTGAAGAACACACGACCCACACTAAGAGGGGGGGGGGTGAATTAGTGTGTGAATTATTTTAACAATTTATTTTCACAAGTTACCAGTTAAAACACAATTGAATAGATTAAGAACAATCACATCATAATTATAATGAACACAAAGAACCAAATGTTTGTATAAGCTTTGTATAATTGATATGAACATAAATGTGAATATATGTGATTGAGGATATTCTTTTTAGCACCAACTAAATTTTTCAGCACCAACTCTTTGCCAAGACCCAACTTGCTGCAAGTCCCAGCTTGTTGATAGAACCCAGTCTATCCAACTAAAGTCTATTCAAATCCAGTAGTAGTGATCCATTATAGAATCAATGATCAGAGATATACTTTAAGACACTCATCACCACATTTCGTCTTCTCTGTTATTCACATTTTCTTTCCTCTGATATCTTATTGGAATATGCTTCAACTTATTTAACTTATGTTTTGAACTGCATTTTATCTTCTCTCTGTTATTCACATTTTCTTTCCTCTGATGTCTTCTTGGAATGTTCTTCAACTTTTTATTTTCTATTCTGGACTACAGAGACACATTCTTCTCACCACTTTTTCTCGTTTATATAATCTTCAAACTGATGTGAAATTTAAAACAACGTGTCCCTTTATTTGAACCATTGTACCTTTTCATTTAAAATGATAATCTAAACTTTAATTAATATCATTTTTCTTTTTATTGTTTATTCATATTTTCATGATTTATTCTCTTTTTAATCATGACTTTGTATCGGTTCATTTTTGTCATAAATTGATCACAGTCATGGATCAATTTAATCCTTTATACTCGATGCCTAATCTTTGTTATATTTACAGAGACCAGATTCCATGAAGGCACGCTTCCTTCAAACCATCACATATGACCATGTGTTACATAACCACGGGCTTTACCAATTATAGCGACATGTTATAATTTTCTTTTAATATTCTTATAGCATATGACCAACGACGGTGACCGAATGCTAAGCTTGAACAAGTGCTTGAGCACTTTGCCAAATCAATGGTCATGATTCAATCTCCTAACGAGATGGACGGCTGACGGGATTTCGGTACTTTTCCCTTCGAGTTATCGTGAATTCCAATATTACAAAACTCATGATCACGAAATCGCCAAAACAATCAGACAGTTCATATTACCCACTGATATGGATGGTTGTCGGGATTTCAACGATTTGCCCATGGAGTCTTCATGACTTACTACATTGCAAAATTCTCGATTATGATATCATCGATACAATTGGACGATTCACGTTTATCTCGCGGAGATACATCAACGGTCCACCTTAAAGCTTAATCTGATCCCTTCTTTCCTTAATCAAACGACTGTGTCTTAATCAAGCATTGATATGTGTCGCTGTCAGGATTTCGTTGTTTTTGCCTTCGAATCTTCGTGACCTCCAATAGTCCCTTTCGACGTTCGGTACTTCGTGATGTTGGAGATTTTTCTTACAACAAAAAACTCTCGAAGTGGTAACTCTCAATACTATGGATCATCTAACGCGTGTCCTTTCGCATTTTTGGCATTCGAGACTTCTGGACTATAGAGTATTTTCTTAGTGGTGAAATATCCCGAAGTAGAAACTCCCGACGTGATGTAAACCTGCTAATGTCACATGATGACTTGGCACGTGCCAAGTAGCTACCACGTATAATTTAAATTCGCGATTTACATGTACCCAAAATGCCAAATCGACTTGACACTTGTCAGTGTCTGATTGCCCCACATGTCATAGCTGACGTGGTCTGTCAACGTGTCTTACTTCCTCGATTTCGGGATCCTTGACTCCTCGACACTCAAAAATTCTGATAGGGGCTTAGCACTTTGTTAGATCCTACCTTAGCCTTCATCAATGTGACCACCAGTTGTGACCAGGGGCCAAGCCAGAGGAGTGTTTCACGATGTCGCATATCACAAACTCCTGATATGAGTTGCCTTGCTTGAAACTCGTGAAACTCTGAAATGCTTCATGACAGATCAACGATCCATGGCCTTGGTGATTCGACGACTGACGGGGTTTCGGCACTTTGAAATCATAGCCTCTTTACCTTACTTATCATATCCTTCCACATTGAGATGATCTGACGGCTAACGAGAATCGAGTTTAATCCAACGATTGTTGAGGCTCTCGAAGCAGATCAACGATCGTCAACTTTCCTCGATCCAATGGTCTGGATTGGATCGCAAATTCATGATTCGGTATTTCAAGAAGCATGCTCTGTTCTCTCAACTCTCAATCTCCAAATTCAAAAAATCCAGTATGCCACTCTCATCAGATCGACGACCCACGTCGCTCCTTCTGATCGATGGTGCTTATCTTATCGTGATTTTGTGTTTCATTATTTCAAAGGTTAGAGGACCTCCCTTTCTCTGACTCCTAATTTCCTGATATCCGATTTCTCGATATCCTCTTATGTTGGATCGACGGTCCATGACCCTCCATGATCCAATGGTCTAGATCATATCGCGATTTCGCGTTTCGCGAGTTCATGCAACACTGTCTTTGACTTTCCTAATCTACAAGTCAACGAAATTACAATCACTTGCCACATGTCCTATTGATCCAATGGATCAGATCATTTCACTGCTTTGGAGTGTTAACTAACTCCTGGGCTTATGCTCCTTGCATATCCACTAGATCCGACGGCTAACAAGTATTCTTGAAGAAGATCAACAGTCACGATCTTTCAATGGTCCTCAAGCCCACGGTCACTCAAATGACCGATGTGCATTGTATCAGACGATCAATATGGTCAAAATCTTTGATCGGACGACTGTTGAGCTTCTCATTCTGATCAGATGGATGCTGAGGTTTCTTCACTCTGATCAGACGACTGTTGAGGCTCTTCATTCACTAACTCTCCTAAGATTTAATATAGTCAGTCGCCAATTCTCCTAAGATTTGATCTCTGTGTTTGCTAACCCTCCTGAGATTTTATCATAGGATTGTTGATCCTATCGTGATCAACAATAATCATGAATTTCTTTTGCAACCTGATATACTGTGCAATGAGCTCTTCCTTCTGAGCTTTGGTCTTCATACTGCTCGCTCATCCTATTTTCTCCTCCTCCTGAGCTTGTGCTTTTACTTATCTGCATAATGTATGACATCTTCTGCTGACTGATATACTGTTGACATCAATGACAATCTCATCTATCATTTAACAACAGATCATCTGATTGAATGTCGACATCAATGACTGTTGACATCAATGACAATATTTCCAACAAGTTGAGGCAAATAAATAATAATAACATATAAATAAGGGTCTTTAAATAATAACTAAATAGGCGGGACCCCTTGTGACTCCCAATTATTTCCTTTTATAATTATCTAACATAACAAATATTCAAATCATTTAATTCAAAAATATCTCTTTGTAACTCTCACTTCATATATATATGCTCAAATGATAAATACCAACAAAATGTAATATAATCATCTACCCAAAAATCATTATATCCAAGCTATCCAAAACAATGTCAAATATATGTTTGTTGTAAAATATTGTCTTCAACATATAAAACAACCTCAATCATCAAAATCCATATTTGTATGTGAGGAATTAGGTCTCTTCTTGATGGTGCCCCCTGCCTCTATTCCTTCTACCATTACTGCCCCTACTGGAAAAAACTCATCCTGAAGCAAATATTCAATGAATCATGAAAAATTCTTAATAATACATACATGAAACTCCACTTAAATAAATCAAGATTTGGCTCTATTATTTACTACAAGACACATGTAATCCACCCATAAAATTGTCATCAATTAATTGCCATACAAACAGGGGGTTGATAGGGTCATTGGGAGTATGGGGGGTTTTTATTTTGCATAAAAATGATATAATGGAAGTGACTCCAATGGTTATTGTTGAATCATTATCCATACCAAACAATTCCATTTTCAAAATCAATTAAAATTCCAAACCCTTTATTGTTTCAAAATTGAAATTCAACACTTTGTTTCCAAAATTCTAGAACTGGTGTTTCACTTCACGACTGTTCATTTTGCATTTATAAATTGCTTTGAACAAGAATCATTTCATAATTTATTGCCCAAGAAACATTCAATAATGATAACATATCTCACACACGGTAGATTCAATGAGACATAGTATTCCAATAATCACAACCAATAGTCAAAGGATGGACGAACTGAGGTCCACATCATTACCATCGATACTCTCTTAACCACTACAAAGTTTCACGAAGTGGAATCAAAAGGGATCCCTATGTATAACACAATTCCAAACTAAGATTTCAAATAAAAAAACTTCCAAAGTTCCTTTGTATTCCGGTTTGCAAAAACGCATTCAATGCATATATATTTCATCCACATAGATACTTTTTTCTCATAAAAATCGAACACCTCAAGCATTCTAACACAGTAGGTCATATATATTAAATAAAGCTTTTGAAACACTATCATCACCTCAACATTTCCACATGACAGACTGTATAAAAAAAATATAAGTGGGCTTAGCATTAGTTCTTACATCGCACAGTAAACAATCAACAAAACCCATGACTAAAAGAGCACAAACAATGACTTTATTAAATGTTGGGGTGTCCACACTTGCACTGTTTTTCAAATACAAGGTTCGATAAACAATCATCAACAGTGATGAGGTATAGGAGGATGAGCTGACCAATAGTTTTATGGTTTGGCCAAAGGAATATCTTCAACAGTCTAGAACCACCATAAGTTTCCACAGTCGTATTTACAACGCTTATACAAGAG
The DNA here is from genome assembly GCA_032191745.1 of Picea mariana. Taxonomy (NCBI): domain Eukaryota; kingdom Viridiplantae; phylum Streptophyta; class Pinopsida; order Pinales; family Pinaceae; genus Picea; species Picea mariana. Next base: position 17,964 of record JASDQU011025894.1, read on the forward strand.
CGCGAGAATGATAGCCATGAAATCCACAAAATTAAATGATAGGAAGAGTCTAAAAATAATCCAAAGGCTATGAACAGTGGTACCATTCTCATCAGACAGGAAGGAACCACCAAATAAAACCAGAGGCAAGGCAGGCCTGAAAACTTCCAAACAATATATTTTTTCCATAGGTAAAGCAACAGAGAAAATACAGATAGTAAGAGATACCCATATCATTTTTAATGCGAATAGTTACATACATCGTCACAGAGACCAAACTTCACCAATAATCCATACACAGTCGAAAATCCCATAAAACTTTGGAGATGCATTGTCAATGAGCAAATTTAAGAGACGACTCTTGACTTAATTAAAGAGCATAGAGAAAACTTCACGAATGAAGCAGCAAGAAAGATCATACCTGTGTGTAAAATTTGCCCAGGGGAATTGACCAGGTATGTATTCCTCTTCCACGACCGAACAAAGCAGAGTAGCAGCAGCCAACAAAGAACAAATGTGAAATGGCTAGGGTGGCGTGCTCGAGGTAGGTTAGAGAAGCGTTCATTTAGTGCACGTCATATCTACACTTACATTCATCCAAGGATAGTACAAGCAGCTAACCATACATCACATCAACCACTAGCTCTAAATCAATGTAATGCAAGCCTAATACATCATAGTTTTCCTATGTTTCAAACTCACAAATGTGCCAACTCTTTCAAAACTCCAATGTAACATACATCAAGACTTGCTGGGGATATTGTGTCCCAACCTTTAGACTTCCAATTTAAACAATGCGTGCAACCCTTGTAGCATGAAATCAAGGTAATCACCATACCATACACTATATATATAAAAAATTGGAGTGTAAATCCTTCGCCAAACTAAATGCAGCATAATAATACTTGTGAGAGACATATCAGACAACAACATTTCCTCTTTAGTCACTTTACCCATAACATTATGTGATCAATTACTTGGACAATGATTTAAAAGACAGTAATTGTAGAGCTTGTATCGCAACTCAGTCATAAAACATAAAAACATTTTTTTGATATCTAATTGGTTAGTGAAAACTAATCTGTTATTGCCGAGTTGATTGCTATCAAAAAAATTTAAACTCTTTTTCAAAGTTGTACATTACTTAAATTTCTTTATTTTTCTTAATTGTTTAAAAACATTTTTTTATATCTAATTGGTTAGTAAAACCAACCCTCCCACTTAACAGCTAAAAATAAATAAACGACTGAACATTTTCTGGAAAATTGTGAATGTGAGGTGGTGTGAAGAGAGTTGCGCACTCGGCTCTGACACTGTAATGAATGCTTAGTGCAGTCGATGCTCTGGCTACGACAACTCAAAGCAGAATTACAGATAGCGTGGCAACCTGCATGCTCATTTCTTGCCGTCCATTCGACATAGAATAAAAACTTTATATTTCTCGGTATCTACAGCTTAGGGAATATCTACAGCTTAGTGCAGTGTTGGAGATAGCCGTCCCGAACAAGATGCGGATCGTGCCTAAAATATTTTCTATCCGAAGTGGAGCTCTTGGGGCACAATTTGGATCTCAGAACTGCTATTTGCGTTACAAGGTTTATGAATTTTTTAGACATTTCTGTTCTCTTTCTGTTCTAGTTTACGATGATATGTAATATAGTGGTTTAATTATGGGGAACTAACACACAAATTTACTGAGAATATTTGTGCAAATGTGCAGAACGAAAAATAACCCAAAAAAACTTCGTTTAACTTTGTTTAAATTATAATTAAATCAAATTTTTGGATGATTACCCAAAAAAAACTAAATGGTCTTTCTACCTGGACACCTCATTAATCAATGAGTAGTTAAATTCTTTAACATACCGTGAATAGTTAAAATCTTTAACCTAACGTCAAATTGGAGTGTGCTTATTCTTTTAATTTTTAATTTACTTTGTATAGAAGTCCTTCTTATTTATGGAAATTCTTTTAAAAGAGGAAACTTTTATTTTTGATGGATTGTTAAACGAAACTTGGTAATTCAAAATAGGCAAAATTAAATGACCAAAAAGATAACAACACATATGAATATGATTTTTATTTTTATGTAGATTTTAAAGAGAAAATAAGATATCCTGTATCTATTGGCCAACAGAATAATGGATAAGCAGCTAACATTATAAAGGTTATTAAGAAAGAAAAAAAGGAGTGAGTAGTTCATATTAATTTATCATGTGGTTATTTTAATTTTTTAAGATTTGTAATTTTATTAATAAGTCAAAATTATATTGTAAGTGTTGAAAGCACAAAAATACGTGAATTAGTGCCCCTAAGTATTGTCCAAAATTGGATCTTATAGTATTCAACCTGAAAATTATATATTACATCCTATTAATATCCAAAAAGTTTTCATAAGTAACATGTTGTTTGATTTTTCATGAGTTGTTTATTTAGAAAAAGAATTTTAAATGTTTGTAATAATAATCCTCAGCTACCAAAAAAGTGAGATATTGGTGTTTCTTCAAATTATGTATCTAAGGAGAGCCAAGAGTCGTGTAGATATTTGGTTTGGGCAACATTTTTAATTTCTTTGATGATCCAAATGCTTATGTCCAATGCCAAGCCAGCTTTGGAGAGGGAGTTTGTCTCTGTTTCTAACTTTTGTAGACATGGTCAAATGATATACTAATAAAAAGTGTACAAAGTTGTTGAATATTTTGATAAAGAGGTTGTAGGTGATAATTGTGCATGCTTGATTGCCCTTTCATCCAATTTATAACCAATAATGAGTCTATATATATATATATTTTTGTCAATTCATGTTCCAAAGCAAGTTAGCTTTAGACTTAAAAGTTCAACATAATTATGTGTGGTTGCACCCAGTCCTGTGGAAAAAGAGATGGAGTGGGACTCAGAGATGTGAAGGATTCCACCTACTCCTCATAGAGATAGTGCTCTTTGTGTCACCCCATAAAAAAAAAAGCGCCCAATGGGAGTCTGTTTGAATCAGGGTTTCATTCTGGGGAAGATTGTCATCTAGTTTATTTGATTGTTTATAAGATTCCAAAATTGTTGTACTTTGAGTGGCTATTCGAGTCACAAATGGAGCCATGTTCTCAAAAATCGAGTGGTTCCAATCCAACTAAATTCCCCATGCAACAGTAAGGGGGAGGGCTTTATTTTCTTTCTTGTGAGGAGTTGATAGACAAGATCAGAGAGCTTCATCAATAGAGGGGCCCTCCCAAATGTATGATTTCCCATGATCCCTGCAGATTTCCAACCATTTGATTGTGTGAGAGGGCATGAGAGGAATAAGTGATAGATGTATTATGAATCTTTCCCACAAAGGATGTAGTAACCCAACCCTTGGAAAGATATTTTTTGCACAGTAGGAGCTTTGTTCTTGAGGAGGAAACACATAAATAACTTTTCCTTTGCTGGGAATTTTAATTTCCACGACTTTTTCATACACCGAGGAGTAGGTAGTTGTTCATTCTCCATAGTTAGTGATAGATATCCAATTTTGGGGGCATATACACTAGTTGGGTTTTGTGCCCAAATCAATGAGTCAAGTTGATATGATAGAGAGATAAAAGAATTGTTAAGATCCTGGGTGTATAGATCCCATCTTCTAGCCAATTCGTCGTCCAAGATCATCATTGGACATCCATTATGTGATTCCCTCAAGAAAAGAATTATTGGCCACTTGATTGAGATAAAAGAATCAATCGTTGCTTAGCCTTTTAAGGAAGTGGTTGTTTAAACTACCAATCCATGGGCCCTTCCTGATAAGTACTTGGGATCCATCCCCAATTTTCCAACACGGACCTTGCCCAATGAGGGGGAAGAACTGAATTATTGCTTTCGAGAAGATTGAAAATTTTTGAGAGGATTTTACTGGTTTTTGGATCCAATCCACAATCAAACCAATGCCTATGTATTTCCCTTTTGTCAGTTGTGTCCAAATACCTTCTCCTTGAATGAGGCGCCAAACACTCTTTGCTGCCAAGGATTTTGAGAATAAAATTATATTTTTTTAGCCCCGAACCTCTTTGAGCCTTTGGGATGGCAATGGACTTCCAAGAGGCTAAAACTAGAGATTGCTTATCTTCCCCACCTACCCAGATAAACCTGGATGAAAATTGCTTGATTTTCCCAAGAATACCTTTTGGGATCTAACCCGGGGTAGACCAATATAAAAGGATTTCTTATATGAAAACTTTGACCGTAACAAGTTGACCCACACAGGAGAGCCATCGGTTTCCCCAAATCCATATTCGCTTCATAATTTTTGATAAAACCCAAAACCAATCTTGCTTCATGTAGTTGTTTGTCTTGAGATTAAACCTCAAATATTTGAACCCATTACCGATATCTTTTGCCTGAATGGAGATAAGATAAGATTTGAATCATAATGTTTTGGATGGAGATAAGATTTGAATCATAATGTTTTTCCTTGTGGGATAGTCCCCAAGAGAATATGGCATGCGGTTATTTACTTCTTATAAACAATATTGATTTTGCACTTTTTGGTTCCAAACTTCTTATGTAATTTTATGACTCTTCTTATCAATTTTTAAAATTGATAATAATGGAAATTGTTTTATACATTTTATTTTAAACATAATTCACATCAAAATATATCTAATAAGGTATCACATGAAGTAAAAAAAATTTGTATGTGAAAATATTATGGCTCACCGTTTTTTTACTATCTTATCTTTGAGGATTAGGGTTTTGCACTTTATGGTTTCTGCTTCATACTCTAACAAAGAGGGTTTTCATATTTCTTGTTAAGGGATTTTCATAAATGAGTGTAGTCATCACATTTATACTGGAACACTGTGCAATTGTAGCTCATCCTTTTTTCAAACAACCCTTGGTTATGTTCATCGATTCTCATCGATATCTACCAATAGTTTTTATATCATCCACCTTGACATGTGTACTCTCAACAATCCTATGTATCCTAAGATTGTAGAACCTATATGCTTTCTTGGTAGTAGCATATCTAAGAAGAATACCTTCATCAGATCTGGCATCAAATTTTCCGAGATTCTTCTCAAGCTTTTTGATATAACCCTTACATCCAAAGACTTTGAAGTATTTTGCAGAATGAGCTCTCCCAAACATGGTTCACAAGGAATTTTAGTACTGTTAATCCTGAGCTGACCTCTGTTCAATATGAATACTGATGTGCTTACAACTTCCCTCCAATATCAATACTAATTAATGGAATATCCATCAGATAATTAGCTTCATCTTAAATGTTCTCATTGGGATAGGGACACTTGGATGCAAAATGACCAACTTTTCCACAGTTAAAACATTTGTAAAGAGGTTTGACTTTGTACTTCCTTGGTCCTTTCTGAAGTTTTCTAGTGAAATTGTCTTATTCCACATCAGATTATTCATGATGGTTGGATTGAGGTTTTTTCTCTTGATTTATCTTTGTGTCAGATGCTTTGAAAGATATTTCATATTTTGTTGATTTATCATGCCCTATTCTCATTTCATATGTTGTAAAGATTCCATGGAGCTGATCAACTATGAGTGTATTTAGATCGGATCTATCTTTAATTGAAGAAATCTTTGCATCATATCTCATAGGTAATGACCTTAAGATTTTGTGCACAATGGGTTTATCTATAACTTCTTTTTGTTGTTCTAGGATTGAAGATTCATCATCAACATCATCATTGTGTGCACCAGAAGATTCTTTATCATTGCTTTGAGAATATTCCTTATTAGAAGTTTTATCCCCCAAACTCATATTATTAACTTCATCAATTTCAGGAGCAATATTTCCCTCATCTTTCTTATTTGGTACTTGAGATTTTATTTTCCATATCTTCTTATTTACTCTTGTTGTCATATTTTGTGAAGCATTTCTTATTAACTGTTTTCTTGAGTTCCAACAGTTATAAGCTTTGTGACCATATTCACCACAACTATAGCATCTCATAGTGTAACAATGTGCAACAATATGTCCAAGATGATTGCAGTTCCAACATCTTATATTGTTGTTGAACCTACCAATTTGTTTTCTTCCATGATGCTTGCAGTCCAAGGCTTTATGACCATATTCATTACAAGAAAAACAATAACCTTTAAAGACACTCTCATACCTTCTTTTAGAAACTGAGTCATACCTGATTTTACTTTTTGCAAATGAAGAAGTTGTTTCAGACCTATCTTCATCCTTTACAACTGAAGAAACTGTGTCAGACTTGTTTTCACCTTTTACAAATGAAGGACCTGCATCAAATTTCTTAGGGATACTAATCTTTTCCTTATTGTATCCAAAGCCAGATTTGTCACTTGGTGATCTCTGACTATTCAGGATCTCATCCAGGGTCATGGAGCTGATCAAGAACTTGTTTTGGGTGTCTGACTTCTGAACCTTCTTTCTAAGATTCACAACTTTTGCTTCCAGCTCATGACAGGATTCTTCCTTTTTGTCCAACTGGTTCCTTACTACCTCTTCTCTCCTTTTGGCTTCTTCAAGTTGGATTTTAAGATTGACATAGTTTTCCCTTAGTTACTTTAGATCTACAATGTTTTTTCTTGAGACATCATCTTCCTTATTTTCTTCTTTTGATTGACTGATTTCATTTTTCAGTCTGTTGATTTTCTCTTCCTTTTCTTCTGTTAGACCAGCAACTTTTGTTTTCAATCTTTTGGTCTCATTTTCTTTGTTTTCTAACTGAATCTTTTGCTCAGATATGATTTCTTTATTGTATTTAAGCTTTTCTTTTATTTCCAGAATATGCTTCTGATTTCCAAGCTCATCATTTTCCTTCTCCTTTTCTTTTACTTGATTAATTTCTTTCTTTGGCTTCTTGATCTCCTCTTCTTTCTCTTCTAACTGATTGTCTTGTTCCTATATTATCTTATCACATTCCTTGAGAATTTCCTTTATTTTCAATACATGTTTTTTATTCTTTTCAAGGAATTCTTGAGTGTATTCATGAAGATAGCTATAGTCTAATTCATTATGGTGATAGAGGTATTCATGGAAACTCCAATCAACCTTTTCTTTGGCCTTTGATAGTTCTTCTTCTTCTTCTTCTTCTTCCATGGGATAAATGCTAACAGAACATTTTGTTATTGTATCTGAGTCTTCTTCTTTACTTGTAGAGGAGGATTTAATATCACTGCTATTGCAGTCGAAATATTGTGGGGACTCCTTACTTTTATTGATGGTTGAGTCTTCATCTTCATCCTTGATAGGAATGTCTTTTGTGTCTTTATTTTTTATTTGATACATATTTTCTAAATTCAGCCATAAGTCCTTGGTGGATGTGCATATTCCTATTCTTGTCTTGACTGTATCTGATAATCCATTGAGAAGAATCTTCAATGCCACTTCATTGTTCTTCCTTGCTCTTCTTTGGATTGTATTTTTGGATAGATTCTTTGATGTAGTTAAGTCCCAGGGCTTGCTTGTTGCTGAATTCCAAACCTCAGATCCTTTTGACTTCAAAAACTGTTTCATATTTTCTCTCCATGAGAAATAATCTGTTCCATTGAATAAAGGAGCTTCAATTGCAGAGACAGCCATGTGTCCACCCATTTCTTTAGGATCTGCCTTCCAGTGTTTTAAATTGTGTTTGAAGGAACCTGGTCTGATACCAATTGAAGAACACACGACCCACACTAAGAGGGGGGGGGGTGAATTAGTGTGTGAATTATTTTAACAATTTCTTTTCACAAGTTATCGGTTAAAACATAATTGAACAGATTAAGAACAATCACATCATAATTATAATGAACACAAAGAACCAGATGTTTATATAAGGTTTGTATAATTGATATGAACATAAATGTGAATATATGTGATCAAGGATTTTCTTTTTAGCACGAACTAAAGTTTTCAGCACCAACTTAAATAAGGAGCATCAACCCCTCGGAGAGCACCAACTCTCTGCCAAGACCCAGCTTGGCGCAAGACCCAACTTGTTGCAAGTCCCATCTTGTTGATAGAACCCAATCTATCCAGCTAGAGTCTATTCAACTCCAGTAGTAGTGATTCATTATAGAATCAATGATCAGAGATATACTTTAAGACACTCATGACCACATTTCATCTTCTCTGTTATTCACATTTTCTTTCCTCTTATATCTTCTTGGAATCTGCTTCAACTTATTTAACTTCTGTTTTGAACTGCATTTTATCTTCTCTCTGTTATTCACTTTTTCTTTCCTCTGTTGTCTTCTTGGAATGTTCTTCAACTTTTTATCTTCTATTCTGGACTGCAGAGACACATTCTTCTAACCACTTTTTCTCGTTTATATAATCTTCAAACTGATGTGAAATTTAAAACAACGTGTCCCTTTATTTGAACCATTGTACCTTTTCATTTAAAATGATAATCTAAACTTTAATTAATATCATTTTT